>PVHY01008120.1:0-63475 GCA_004024945.1 Uropsilus gracilis
GCTGCTTCCTCTCACATCGTCTCCCTCTTCCTGTAAGTGATGCCGTCAGGGGACACTGCTTGTGTGCTGAGGCTGTGGTATTACCCTCCTGATACTTGCGAGCAAGAAAATGTGTGTCCATGTGCTCGCTGGCAAGAAGTGGCCTGTCCTCCTTTAATGGGCTTCACAACTGCATGCTCATCGCAGGAAGGGGGTGGTCTGTGGAATTAACAGATGGAAGTGTTGTGTCATCTCTCCTCGGGAGAAAAATTGATCTTTTTAGAGCAAAGATACACAGGCTCAGGTTTATTGCTTCTAATGGTCAGACTGCAAGTTGGGTGAATAAACTGGAGTTAAAGGGAACTTTTCTGAATTAGAAGATAGCAGGCTCAACTTGTGCCTTAATTTTATGGCTTTAAAAAAATAACTCCTAGGCCTCTGGAACTAACATAGAGGCAAGGAATTAATTCTCATGGTCAGGTGTTTGCCAATAAACAACTTGCTGATTATTATAGACAACACACTACAAATGAAAAGAGACACAAATAAAATGAAGAATAGTTAAATGGAAGCTCTTGTGCCTTGAGCTGCTAAGAATCTTTGCTGAGGAGCCAGGCATGTTGGCTTGTCACCATCTCTTCAGCACTTGGTGGCTTGTTTTCAGCTCACCCAGAGATCTTAATGGGTAAGACAGTAGTAGTGAAGCCTGTCATCCCCCTGCCCCCCGATTTTATTGGCCGCTTCCTCAGCAGAGCACCTCTCTCCCTCAACGAGTGCAACCCTCCATACTTTTATTGGATTTTGATTTTGCTGGTGTTACAACTTACTGGCTCACCTGTTCATATCTTTTCTCAACACCTAGGCTACACAGTACTTCGCAGGAATGCGATGTCAGTGAGATTGTTGTGGTAGCCTCCATATCAGGTTTTGTCACCCACAGTCTTCATGTTCAATAGGTGCTCCATCCTTGTGAACTGGGTTCTCCACTAAACTCCTGAAAATGGTTTGGGAGAACTGGACTTTAAAATTATGGCCCAGTCTGTTCTGGTTAGACACCTTCATTTTTTTCACTCTCATTTTTCTCATTTATGAAAAGTGCCCCTGACCTGTCTTCCATCTGGGGAGTCTGACCTGAAAGTTAGAGGGAGTAAAATATTCATGAAGTTCCTGGCGTCCTGTCATATCATGCAAGATACAAGTGATGGCAGCTGTTTCAGGCTGGTGGCTAACAGTCACATAACCCCTTGGGTCTTGGCATGATTTCCCCGTTAGGGCCACGAGATTTGTCCAGGAATCCTTGTTCCTGTGAAATGGAATGAAGGCGATGACCCCTAGTCTGCAGACTTTCTGTAACCATTTGGTCTGTGTGCCAGCATCAGGATGGTGTTTACTTGCTGGTAAACCAAATGAGTTTCTCTTATCCAGGCTAATCAGAGGCATGAGAATCCCTCGTATGTTCATAAGATGAAGCACTGGAAAACACTGAACACCTTGCCACTTGAAGTGTAGCCCATGGACTAGCAGTGCCCTATCTGTCAGCACCATGCTCTACAGAACTGTCATCTCAGGCCATCTCACAGCACTGCTGGGTCAGAACTGCTGTAGTGAGGTCCTCTAGCAGCAGCCTGCTTGTTCACTTCCCTTGCTCACTCTGTTGGAAATCCAGGGCAGGCCATAAAGACTCATTCTTTGCTTTATCACCAGGTAAACAAAGCCTCCTGAGGGCCTGTAAGTTACAGGATAGATGAAACAGAAGTGGACACAGTGTCTATGCATTTCTGTTTTACCCTCATACCTTGGGTGTGTGAGGGTGGGGGAGCCTAGCAGGTGCCCCTGCATCAGCCTTTGCCAAAGATCTGCAGGCACCCTCGTTTACTCCAAGGATCTGTGGTACTTTGAATCACACCTTGCTTTGCTGATTAAAAATACCTTTCTGTTCTTTGCCCTCAAATGCTCAGAACAGTGGGGCTGGTTGGCCTTGTTCCTGCTATTTCATTAGACAGTGTTAAAATATGTTAAACAGAGCAGGAGGGGGTAAGACTTTCTATTTTGATTCAGTTTGGAATATGCATGTTAGCCTGGAGATCCTCCCTTTGGCTAAAGCTCATTTCCATCCCACTTGGTTAGAGATTTCTCTGAAACTGTAGAAAAGGGTCTTTATTTTTCTTTTCTCTGAGGGATCTTGTTCCCTGGTCTTCAAACATGCCTAGATTTAGCACATGCAGATTAGATTAGCAGTGTGACATCTGGGTAGCAAGAGAATAAACAATTTTACCATCATCCTTTATACCTTTCTGTAGTTCCCAAATGGGCCATGCAAAGGACATGGGAGAAAATGACAACCTGGGCAACGAGCCTCACTTACCCACCCTGACCCCAATCAAGGTGAAGGGCTTCAAGTCTCCATCCCCATAATTATTCCAATCATTCAGGCTCCAAAGAGTATGTTTCACTGATAAGTCTGACTTTTCAATACCACTGAACTAAAAGATCTCACTTCTTCAGCAAACATTTAGGTACCTTTTGTGCCCTTGCAGTCAGGGCTGAGGCTGGTCCAGAGTGACCTTGAGAAGATTCAGGCACACATGGCAAGTCCTAACACTGCAAATGTGGGCCATTATTTTCAGCTCAGTAAGAGTTCATATTTATAGTCCTTAGTCTCCAAATTCTTACTTCCATCTTATCTCCACTTTGTGGATAAGTGGAACATGAGAACAATAAAACATGGATAGGGAATAAGCGTCTGAGGCCATCCAAGTTCAAGATACCAGGAGAACTTCCTTAGGCCAGTGCATCAGGGAAGAGTAGGGGGATGGCCTCTTTTTTAATACCCAGCATATATTCAGCATTGCCTCTGATGATATTGTGACCCAGGACATGTTGCTTTTGTCTCATCTGTTGAATGAAGGGGTTGACCAGCTGATTAAAAGTATCCCTGTCAGTGTCCATGACCTGGAAATGGAGCAAGAGGCAATAATGTCATACAAGAAATAACCCGATGTCTTGTAACCACTATGACTTCTTTTAGCAGAGGTAACAAGTCTGTGGTTTTCAGCTTAGCCACCTGTAATTATGGACTTTTGCTTCTGAAAACTGGCTCTTCATCTCAGTGTGGGGTTCCCATCTCCTGTGTTTCTTCCTCCTTTTCTTGCTCACAGACAACACTTCTCTGGCCCCTGGACACCAGCACCCTCCTTCACTGGGGCTCCTGGTTGGCAGGGGGCTCATGGGAACAGGTTAATTTCCCATCTGGTTTCCCATCCTACAGGGCCTCAAAACAGTTTTCCAGTGCTTTGGGAACCGGAGTCATTCAGTACAATGTCAGTTGGTTAATACTTTCTGATTAAAGGACTAATTCAATTAAAGTATTTGTCAAAGAGCAGATTTGTTTGCACCATGTTCTGAGGATAATGCCGAAGCCATTTGTCCTTCATAACAATAAAGCATAAAACTCAAGGAAACCTTTTAATAGGATTGGGTTGAAGTGAGATGGGGGCTAATTTGATAAAATAGTTCTCAGAAAAGAAAGACTTTTGTGAAATGGGGCAGAATCTGCCTGTGGATTTTCATGTTTGAGTTTTTTTAATTTGAAGTCCAGGAAACTCAAATTACAATTCCCATGGCAACAGTAACTTTGTCTGGTGCATAAGTGGCATTTTTTGTTAAAGAAAAATCCTCTTTTCTGGTGGTATTACTACACTTATATCATTGAAAAGACTGGTCACAGGGGAAATGGTTGAATTTTTTCAATCCTATGAGAAAAAAGAACTTTCTGTAAAATCAACTTCAGTTTGAAAGTGGGGCAGCTCTTGGTGTTGTCGACCAAAGCATGTTTCCTACATGGTCCTCAGTGTCGTCCACATAACTCCTTTACCAGTTGGTGCTGTAGTTTAGACCTTGTCCCTTAGCCATCCTTTTCCCTCTTTCCCTAATTTTGGCCTCGATCCAGATAGGAGAGTAAGGTAAGGATTAGTTGCACACTATCACTTGTGACTTTGTAATATTGCTGTTAAAATCCCTGAGGTTTATACTGTATTTGAAATACCTTTTACTTCTCATCTGAAAGGAAAACCTTTAACTATTTTTTTGGAAGATAAAGCTAATACAACCTAAAACTTATTGTTTTAACCCATTTAACATCTACAATTCAGCAACTTTTAGTGCATTTTCAGTATAGTGCAAATTCCACCCTCATGTAATTTCAGAATAAACGGCCATGCCTTTCTCTCCAGCCTCTGGCACTAACTTGAAAACTTTTTTTTTTTTTTTTTTTTTTGAGAAAAGAGCTTTTTCACTCATGTTAGCAAATGTACCTGGAAAAATTGAAATAAGAATCATTTAAAAACATCAGAGGTGGATTTAAGTACACAGTTATGTATTTTGCAGTGACCTCTTAGCTGAAGGAAAACTGATTGAATAAAAAGGATGGGATATTTAACATCTCCTTATTGTAACTTCCGGAGAATAGAACCTGGGAGGAATGAAACCTGGTGTCCTGTCTGTGACCCCACTCGGAGTGAATTAAGTGGAAGGAGCCTTGGGTGCAGATGAGGGGGCCTGAGGCTGTGAAGGATGGAGCTCTTCCAGCTGGATCTGCTGGGGAGTAAAATCAATCCGAATACTTAACTCTCCATGTGCCTTGTGAACTGACTAGAGACGAGGGGCAAATCAATCTTCTTTATAGGTTTGTTAATGTGAAGATCAATTCCCATAAATGTATAATTAAAGGCCTGCTCTTGGAGGGGGGCAGTGATGATCTGGCCCGTGCCTCTTAGGACTGGGAGAGGAGTTAGAGATGCCTGGAGGGCACCACCACCAAGCCAAAAAAGAAAAAGGGCACAGAATGTTAGAACATTAGGCTCGGATTAGGACCTGAGCTAAAGCTGTTGATAATTAGACATTAAGTACTTAATTACACTGGGTAATAAGTAGTTGACTGGCATCAGAGAGAGAGGGAGAGAGAGAACGAGAGCACGCCATATTGCATCACATGAAAGAAGGTCGTCGTTTGCAGACAAAATAGAGAACTAACGTTCAATCTTTTTTTCACAATCTTTTTTTACTCTCTGTTTATCCCCAGAAGTGAGATACAATAGCTTGTCTTAAGTGGCACGGTCGGTAGTCATGGATGGTGAAGCTCCATGTGTGTTGACACATAACTGGGCCTGTGATAGAGGGTGAGGTGAGTTTAGCCATTCACCCCACAGTGAAGGACCATCCTCCTTCCTGTGGCAAAATAATCTACTGGTTCTGCCAAATTATCAGGTTAGGAGTGAACTTCCTCAAGTTTGATGGGTCAAGCCTGTGGAAATGAGTAGGTCTCTGCCTGTTCTACATCAGGAACCCAAATGAACCTGTTGTTGAAGAAAGGCATCGCCACTTCAGTGTTGGTGTTCAACACCAACATTGGTATCTTTTTGCTCTGGGTCTCTCTTTACACACTCTCAAGAGCATAGAGTTCATAGTGGAACACTTAGGAAGAAACTGTAAACCTAGAGGGTTTTTTAAAGTTCTGGGCTTAGGTGTCTTTGTTCCCTAAGTAGTATGTGGCCTGTTTTCTTCCCAAGTGATAAACAGAAACTCTAGCTCTGGTTGAGAAAACAACACAACAAAGATATATAAAATAGCACTGTGGTCCCTTTTCTTTGTTGTCAGATATGTGCCCACTTTTTGCCTTATTTGCTCGGATTTTTGTTGATATAAAGAAACTCTTTGGGGTTAGACATCATACCTATTCCCTTGGGAGATGGTGGCTTCCCCTCAGCCTGCCCTCTGGGCCACCCCATCAAAATGCAGTGTTCTCCAGGAAAGTTCTCCAAGACACCGATGACTGGACCCAGCCCGTTTCTCATCCAGCAGGGTGTGGGTGTCATGGGAGGATTCACTTTGTTAACAAGTTCCCAGGTGATGGAACTCCTTTTTGAGAACCACTACCTAGACTCATATTGGAGGAGGGAGAGACCTCGAGTCTCAGGTATCAAGTCCTGATTAAGCTCAGCTTTGGTAGGGGACAGGGAGTTATTTAGATAAGTTGATGTCACTAATGTGGCGATCGGCATTTGGGACAGTGGAACCCCAAAGCCCTGGTAAGGTATTTAGTACCTGGGGCCAGTGGGTAGGGTGAGCATGGCAATCAGATCTGGCCATTGCTCTGGGTTGGAGGCTTCTAGCTCTTGTACATTTGTCTCTGCTCAGTTTGCTAATTATTGGTGAGTAGGCCAGTCTTCTCTACAGACCTTCACCAAAGGCAGGAGAGCCCAGTGCACAGTGTGGCGTGTCAGGAGGCCTGCTGTTATCTCACTGTGTGGGTATTAACGGCTCTACTTACAGCCTGGGCAGAAGGAGCCAGTGCAGGGCGTTGGTTTTAGCACCGCTCACCTTCCTGCTGATTATCAGATAAATCTTTGCCCTCACCTGAGACTTGAATGGGGCCGCTTTGTTCCAGGTAGAAGTTAAAAGCAATGTCTGATAGGTAGGCGCTTCTCCTTAATTGGAGCATGAAAACCCAGACCCACACCTGCCCTCCATCAACCCCTCATTATTTACAAGCTGGTTATTGACCTCCTGTTTTCCTTACCTTCTGCCATTGGGAGGGTCTCCTGGCCTCAGGATCAGGGAGATGAGCCAAAAAACTCAGGATGGAGGCCACGTCTCCTCTGCAAGGTGGTCGAGTCCACTGTGACATTCATTGGCTGTGTGTCACGTGCAGCCCTGGAGAACAGACTTGCTCCCCAACCCCTGTCAGGTTGCAGAGCAATATGGGTAAACAGAGCTGTGATACAAGCCTGAGCTGGGCTGTCTGAGGGGCATCTCTATTGTCACTGTTGGGGCACAAAGCAGGGGGAAGTTCCCAAAGTGGTGTTTTAGTTTAGGCACCTCTTAGGTGGATCTTCTTTCTCTACCCCTCAAATGAGTGTGGGTTTTAGCTGTCAGATGCAGTACCCTCCATGCTTGGCCAACATGGTTGGTACTTGGAGGAAGACAAGGAGGACATGGCAAGTTCCACTCAGGGCCCATCCCCCTCTCTACTCTGTCCTTTGTCAGCGGGCAGCCTGTTAGGAGAGCCAGCACATGTCTGTGGGTAGGCAGTGCAGGACCTTTGTTTCTAAAAACTGCAGCCGTCTCAGATGGAGGATACCACCAACAGGCCCCAAAATAGAAAATTAAACACCCAATTTACAAAGAAAGCAACTCTGTGTCCCAGAATCTTCCCAGGGGTTCTGTAGTGCAGACTGCCTCTTGCCCCAAGTCTGAGTGAACCTTTTGCTGGGAAGGGAGCCACGGTGGCCTCCGCAGTGAGTCTGCCAAGTTACACACAGTCATGACTTGTCATTTTCCTTCTCTTTTCTTTCCTTTTCATCCCCCCTGCCTTTCTTTGCAGTTGGGGGTGGTGAGGCCGCCAGATGATTGGTACATCTGTAAGTCATTTGCTGAGAAAGTAAAGTGAACACCAGCTGTGGGGTCTGGGAGCCGAGGGAGGGGAGAGCCAGCAGAGTAGGCCCTTGGTCAGGGAGGTCACACTACTTTTGGGGGAATTTGGTAGCTCAGGTTTTGCTGTGTATATCTGGCTTTTTTGGGGGGGTTTGTCCCTCCCCCTTGTTTTTCCTGATGATCTTGTAAGCTTTAAATATAGCCCCAGATCCAGTGAGACTAGGGATGCTGGTGAAGCTGGATATTCTTGGAGCAGTGGTGCTGAAATTCTTTGGGTTCTGTGAGCCAGAGCCGGGAAGCAGAGTGGCTTTGTGGGTTGCACAATCTCCCGTGTGAAAGGAGCTGGCTCCTGCCCATATCAACAGTCTCCTTCCAACTGGGACCATTTCCTCCTCCTCCTCCCCCTCGCCCACTTCCTGCAGGTGGCTTCTGTAATCCACTTACCGCTAGGGAAGCCTCATGAGCCTGTGCACCTAATCCGAAAATGGTCGGCTTGACTTTGACCCCAGCGGTGACCTTGCAAAGAAGGCAGAGCCTATTGTGTCCGCTCACACCTGGGAACCATTTTCAGCTTTTATAGCCCAAGTGGGAGAAATGTGTTTGCATTTATGTTGGGCCTTCCTTTCACGAGGTCTTCATTGTTGGGTGATAGGGAGGAAATTTTAGATTTGCCCTGCTGTTCAAAGGCAAGGATTTTTAAAACTAGAATCATTTACTCAGTGTATTGAGTCATGTGAAATGGCCATTTTTTTTTTTTTTTGGTGGTTGCAGAATGGTCAAAATGTCAGCAGTCTCGTATGATTCAGCCTTTTAAGATGAAAACTAGCAACGTATGTGGTGCTCTGACTTTGGCGGGCATTGTGTCAAGAGCCTTCCCAGGCCTCTCATTGTATAGCCTCGGCTGTCTTGGGAAACACAGCCTCTATTGTTAAGCACATTTTCAGATGAGGCACAGAGAGGGCAAGAAAGTTGCCTGAGGTCATTCAGAAAGTTGCAAAAATGAATCTGGATCTCCTTTTTCCCATTTCTGGGTCTTGTGCTCACAAGATCTGTGGAAGCACATGCCTGGAAACCTGGGAAAGTCCTGTTGTTTCAAGTGTGACACTGAATTTTGCTGGGAGTGGAGGGCCATGGGACTGTTGCCAGAAACCTCCTGTGTTCCCTGTTGCTGTGGGTACGGGTGCAAGGCTCCTTCCCAGGGAAGGCATGGGCAGCTGTGCCGTGACACCAGCCTCCCGTGAGCTTGCCTTGGGCAGCCCTCCTGTGGCTTGAATTAGTTGATGCAGAACTGCAGGAAGGCCTTCTCATGCACTACTGGGCTGAACGACCCTCTAGTCACACCCCAGGGTTGAGCGCTGGTTGTGATCATCCCTCGGCTAAGGACAAAGTGAGGAGAAACCACCTCGTTGAGTCTCTGTGGAGCCCAGACTTGTTCGATTGTGCCAGCAGCGTATCTGCTTCAAGACAGCACTTCAAGGCAAATTCCTCCGCAGTTTCCTCACTTCCTGGCTGCCTTTCAAGCCCCAACAGCTGAGACAAAGGTGCCAATTTGTGGTTCTTTCTTCCCAGCTCCTTCTACTAGGAGATGAAAGTTGTTTGGAGGACGCCAGATGCATCCTTGAGGTTCTCATGGGGTGTCCCCTCCAGGGTTCCTTGGTCTCTTCTGGACTGTGTTTGAACTGTCTCTGTGGGGTCAGAAGCATTTGATGGTTGGGGGCTGCTGTGAGATGAATTTGCAAAGACCAAGTGACTGAAAAACAAAGGCAGGTAAAAATGGCTGACGACCTTGCTCTATCATAGCGCCGTGTAGAGAGGGCACTTTGCTTAGTGGACAAATAAAGTTTCTGGATCAGGCAGATCTGGGTTTGAGTCCTGCTTTTTTACCCTTGGTGTTACTGATAGGGTGGTTGTGAGGATTCAGTAAATACTACATGTCCGCAGTACCTAGCATCTGTGAATGCATGCCAATTGGTAGATGCCCTAATCACTGACCACTGGTATGGTCAGGGCTGGTCCTGCTTTTGTTGCTGTGTCCAAAGTTCAGTATTTCCCACACTGAACCAGAAGGCCTGGAATAGGGAAAAAGACTTTGTTTGTGGATACCAGTCATGGCTGATCCTCATGGAGACCGGTTGAAGTGTGGAGGTGGTCCTTTTGTGTGTGCATGAGTACACACAGTCACTGCACGTCCTTAACTTTCTCATATATAAATTCCTGTTTCAGCTGAGGTGCAGCAGGAGAAATTATTTCTACCCTCTTTTCTCATTGCCCTCTCCTCTGTCTGAATGCATGCTGCTGACATCCAAACATGAAGCAAATATATTGCAATGGCTCTCATCATGGGCTGTTATTAGTAGGATAACCTGGAGAACTTTGGAAAACCCAGGTGTCCAGACTAATTCAGAACCTCATGTTGGCAGACTGGAGGGCACCAGGCATGTGCATTGCTGTGTTGGCACAGTTGTCCAGGTCATTTGTCTGTGCAGCCACAATCTGAGAAATTGCAAGGCAAAGGCACTGTCTCCTTGGTCCCCCTATTACCTGCCCTGAACGTCATTTTTGTTTTTCTTCCCCTTTTCCTCATCAGCTAGAAGAGAAAGAAATCTCAAGGCTGGCTTTCATTTTAGCCCTTGTGTTTAGTGGTCTCTATTAGAGTCTCCTCTTTCACCACTGATTTAATTGGAAGATAATGTGAAATTAACTGCTTAAAATGAGGAGGAACCTGTTTCTGCCTGGACAGTATACAGGGAGAATGTTTGAGCTGATTAGACATGACTGCGTAATTTGGCGATCACTGAACCTGACGTGTGGCTTTGCCACCTAATTGGGGTCTTTCTTTCTTTCTTTTTTTTTTTTTTTTTGGCCTGAAAGCTGCCCCACCTGTCTGATTTGCAATGTACCTGTGAATCAGGAAGTCTCATGATTGTGAAAAAACCCTTAAGAGTAAAATGATGGATAAAATTAGCTCCACTTTTAGGCTCTTGAAAAATCCTTTTTCTTTAAAATCCAAAAGTAATGACTTGCCTCTAAAAGTGCTAAGCAAAGCCAAGGTCCCGCATGAGCCCGTCCAAACGTTGTAATGTCCTATGGAAAGTTCGGTGCTGGCACCGAGTCTGCATGATTGTGTGATGGCATTTTGTGAGGGTTGTGTTTGGAACTGAACCCTCATGTAGGTTCATAGAGGAACTAGAAGTTTGGGAATGAGAAAAACTTTCCCCTGGACTTTTTCGAACTTGACATTGTCTCCCAGTCACAGGTGTACTTTTGAAAGTGGATCAATGCTTTGGGCATGCGTAATGACATCTCTCTGCCTTGGAAGTGCAGCTTGGTTCTGGGGGTCCCTGTGAGGACTGACCTGTCCAGGAGTCCCTCTGAGTCTGCTGAGAGCAGCGATAAACCCTTTCACCACCTAGGGCTCCTCATGGTCAGACTGGCCCTTGCCCCCTTTCTATAATTCTCTAGTGTGTGCTAACAAGAGCCCCGATTTGGTGCTTCTCCAGCAGTTATGCGGTTCTAAAAGCAAATACCTGTCTTCACTTCTGTCTGTGCCTGAAAAGGAGCTCTAGGGGGCAAGAGGCAGTGTGTGATGAGGGAAGCAGATTCAGGGTCACAGTACTGTTGTGAAACCTCAGATCAGTTTCCTGGACGAGGACAGGGTTAATCCTCTCTTGCCTCCATGACCTTGTGGGTCACCTCGGGGAGAGAAAGCCAGAAGGCCCAGCAGCTGGAATATTGGTGAGGCCCTGTGGCCTCTCATGGTCACTCCTTTGTGGATATTTCAGCAGAAGCCCTGGAGCTGGTGGTGGTAGGTGACCTCTCTGCCAGCTTCCTCTCCCTGACGTTGGCACAGCATCATGTGATGACGCTCATCCTGACTGAACCCAGAGTGCAAGTTGGTCTGCAGTGGGGCCCCCACTGGGGGACAGGAGAAGCCCCTTTCTCGAGTGCCCATGGCTTCCTCTTGAACACCAGCTGTGTGCAAAGAGAAACTAATATCCCGGCACTTGGATTCTAGCCCTGACTGCCCGGTTCCCCTTATAGGCAATTTTTCCTCTTTGGGTCTGTGTTCCTTCATCTGGAAGGAAAAGGGCTTACTAAAGTCAAGAACACACATGGCAGGTGGGAAGGACTTTGAGTATATTCTTTGGAACGAAGACCCATCTGTAGTTCAGAATGGCTGTTGGGGGAATCCTAGGCTCTTAGTGGGGTTGAAGATGCTTGTGAACTGTGGGCCGGCCCAACCTGTGATGCAGAAGTTTCTGTCCTAGCCAGCTCTCCCTGTCTCCTTCCATCCCTGAGACCTGTAGCTCTTCTCTAAAGGAGTTCTCACCGCTGCCCTTCTAATGGTGTTTGCACGTGGTCCTCCTCCTCTTACCCCACCAGACCCTAGAGCATTTGAACCTTATCTCTTCACATTCTACACCCACCTGTCAGGGAACTGCCTGCTTCGTGTTCTCCCCAAAATCGGTATTTGGTGGACAAATGAACAGAGGACCCCTTGGTAGCTTCCCCATCGCCTCCAAAGTAAGGTCTGGACTCCTTTGAAACCTGGGCTGCATTTCTGCCTGGCCTCTCACCATTTCTTGCCTTGAACTTTACATCTGCTGTGCATAGAAGGCCCATCCAGACCCACTTCAGACTCCGACCTTATTCATGTTGTCACCTTGGTCTGTATGACTGTGCCTCTCCTCACCTCTCCCCCTACAGTATGTCTCCTCTACCAGGTGAGCCCATATCTGCTTCTTTCTTTGTCTCCTGAACTAAAGTGTAAGACTTTTGACATTGAAGGATGGAGTTGGGGACAACCACACTGCCATCAGATTTACATTTTCCTTACTGCAGCTGCATCTCTTCCACATTTGAATGAACAAAAAAGTAAAGAACTTAACAAACCAATCAATTCAAAATAAGCAGTTGTGGAGAAGGGGCAGATACTGAAAGGTTTCAGACATTTATTGCCAAGATTCAGGGACAAACATCAGGCCAGTAATAAAAGATTGTCTCTTGGGGACACCTAGAATGCATGGCTCTTTTTAGCCGGGACATGGGACTTGCTTTCCTTGGTTTATTGATAAACTTTTCAGTATGTTGTCGGAGGAAAAACTGTTGTAAAATCTGCCTCCTACCAGGCAGTGTGGCCCTGGAGTCCTGGCTCCAGAGGGGAAATCCTTATTCTGCTACTTTCTCACAACAGCTTTCCAGGCCTTCCTTTGCTTCTGTATGAGAGTGCCTTTATCCTGGCCTGGACTCTCCTAGCATCTGCTTACCTGGGAGGGACTGATAGATGGTTTGGAGAAAGACTTTCTTTGAAGTGAAAATGGGTACAGAGCTCTCATGAGTGCAGTTATCCAGGACGATTTCACCCTCAGACAGAGTAGCTGTGACCTTCTAGAAAAGTACAGCAAGAAGCTTTTAGTTTCTACAGCTATCAGTGCATTAAGAGAAAAGAAAGCATCCACTGTAGTTGACCAGTTCTGAGCCAGAGGGCTAAAAGGAAGCAGCTCTGCTACAGGACATGTCAGAGCCTTAATAATGATAAGGGGGAGATAGTATTTTCTGCAGTAAAGCGGGCTGCCTGGAACACTTGTTCTATGAGATATTAGCAGTTGCTTCATGAAGAAAGGGTTTTGTAGTCGTGCTAGTTCAGCAAGTACAGAATCTAGTGGAATGGAAGATAACTCTGTGGAGCCTCCATGTTGACACTGTTCTTTGATGACAACTCTGCAAGGAGGGTATGCAGTCATTCCATAATGTTCTTCAATGGAACTCCTTCCAAACGGCTATTGTAAGAATGATCTTTGGGAACCTCATACCCGGCTGTGCAAGCCTGACTAGTGTCTGCCACCTTTAGGGTGTGGATGCCCCACTAGCCCTCCTGCTTAGCAGAGAGTGCTGGATATGGATGTGACTGAGTCCCAGGACACAGAACTGAAGGATAACTCCTGACATGCCAGGTCATCTGATCTTCCAGCTAGCTTTACCAGCAACATCTCTTGCTAGCACTTCATCCCCTTTTCCTGCAGTGGAAAGCTAAGAATCCATGTGCATCCTGAAATCACATGAATTCCACAGAGATCAGTAGTGTCTGGCACTTGGTCCTTGTTGCTGAGTCACATCAGGTCTGTTTCTTTTGATTTGAAGGAACAACTGAAGACCAAGTAAAGTAAAAGGCTGGTTGACTCATTCTACTGTGGACACTACCAGGTTTTGCTGTTGGGCCCACAGTGAATGTTATGACAGGGTATTGTGTGTGTGTGTGTGTGTTTGTTTTAATTTACTTTTTGCCTCCAGATAGTTGTAGATAGATAGGCAATTGTGAAAAACTATTGATCACCATAAACAGGCATACCTGCCTTTGTTACAGTTAGAAGATGGACTCCATTGCCATTTCCCTAGCAGTGTGTGCTCATTTTTGTGTTCCTCTGTCATGTTCAGTTAGCTGTGCACACTTTTTTTAGCTGTGCTATTGTACACTTAGCCGGTGACACTATAGTGTGAACATAAGCCTCATGCACTGTGACACCAAAAGGTTCGAGTAACTGTTTTCTATGGAATTTGTTACGGTGGTCTGGAATGGAACCAGCAGTGTCTCCCAAGTATATATCTGTACCCTAACTCTCTCCCTGCCAAAGGTAGAATTTTGCACCACTTTGCATAAATAGGACATTGATATTGATTAGTCAAGCTATAGAGCATCTCATTCCCACTGGGATACCTCATGTTGCCTTTCCAGAGCCACACCCCTTTCCTTCCTACTCCAACACCCCTGGCAATCTGTTCTGCACTTCATGTTCATTTTCATTTAAAGAATTTTATATAAATGGAGCCATACAGCCTGAAACCTTGAGGGACGGCCTCTTTCCAGGCATCCTCATTCTCTAGAGATTCAGCTCAGTGGTGGTGTGTATTGGTAATTACCTCCTTCAAGTTGCAGAACAGCGTTCTGTGACAGGATGCACCTCGCTTTATTTAACCATTTGACTGTTGGTGGCCATCTGGGCTGTTACCAAGTTTTGGCCACTACAAATAAAACTACTACGGACATTTAGGTACTGGTTTTTCTGTGATTTCTCTGAGATCAGTGGTCTAAAGTATTATTGCTATGTTGTATGTTTAGCTTTTTAAGAAACTGCCATAATTTCCAGGAGTTGCAGTCTCACCCTCCGTCTCTGCCACCAGTGCATGAGTGACCTGGTTCTCCACGTCATAGCCAGCATTTGATACTCTCCGTATTTCTTCTGTTAGTCATTCAGGTCTTACGTGTTGATATCTCATGGTGCTTTTAATTTGCATCTCCCTAATGGCTAGTAATGTTGCACATCATTTTATGTGTATGCTTATTGCCATCTGTATATTCTTTTTGGAATAATAGCTGTAAACATCTTTTACTCATTTTCTTTTTCTCTTCCTCATGTTAAATAACTTCAATTTATAGAAGTCTATGAATGATTTTTAAAAAGCACTTCCTTACCCTATCATGTTTCTCTGACAGTTGCTAAAAGTACGTAATGAGTATGTCAACAGCTTGAGCATCCACATCTTGCAAGGATTTCAGATCAACCAGATGTTAAAGAACTTGCAGCTTTTCTCTGTCATGTTTTTAATACAGTGCTATTTTTGCCTGTTTTTTCGAATTCGATGGTTCAGCTTTCTGCTGTTTAATTTTGAGTTCTTTATATATTTCAGATACTCATTTGTTGGATTTGTGGTTTGAAAATTATTTTTTTCTCAGACTATAGATTGTTCTTTAATATTAAACATCCTCTTTCACAGAGCACATTTTTAAATTTTGATAACATCCAATACAGTTTTTCCTTCTATGGATTGTGCTTTTAGTGTCAAATCAAGGTTTAGATCCCAAAGAATTTATCCTTTGTTTTTCTCAGAAAGAAATTGGGCAACCATTGGCTCCTGTAAGCTCCAAACAGGCAAGATAGGGGTGGCTGCTCACTTTGATGTCATACCGGGTCTTACCAACTCCAGACTAGCTGAGAAGCACTGCATTAGAGGGCCAGCTCCTTAATCCCACCCGTCTACATCTTTCACCCTCCCACAGGGTACTCAGATCGTATGGGCCGGCTTGGGAAATTGCATGGAAGAGACACTAAATCATAAGACCAGGATATCAGGAGGCTTCCAGATGGGGCAGGAAGCAGGTCTGGTTTTATTTTTAAAGTCACATTAGTGGTATCATTCCCTGGAGGGGGGAGGATCTTACTTTGGAGGCTCCAGCCAAGTGCTGAAGCAGCTTCCTCTCCTGCTAGAACTAAGAGCTGCCAGGAAGCTGGCACAGAGAACAGGGGAATGTGCCAGTGGTCGTCAGTGGGGGAAGTTCCTCTGTGACCCCCCCAAGGGAATTTCAGGGACACTCCAGCACCTACAGTCGTCTCAGTCATCTTAGCCTCAGACCATCTGATGCAATTTCTCGTACCTCTGCCTTTCCAGAATATGGCACATTTTGAATGCTCGCTCTCACAGGTTAGCAGGGCCGCCCCAGGGCAGGGTTGTCCCCACTCTGAATCTGGGGTTGAAGGAGCCACCTCTGGTATCGTACAGAGTGTTGGGTGAATACTTGTCCTTTGCTCTTGGGAGATGGCCAGTTCTGCCCTATCAAATTGCCTGAAGAAGTAGGAGCCACCCTGACATATTTAGGGGCCACACCAGTTATCTTAAATATAAGTAAGGTGGGTCTAACTGGGCCATGCAGGGACTGTGTGCTGACACACTGAAGGTATGTAGGACTGTGTGTCTGCCAGGGATGGGGGGAGCAGCATATACAGCGACCAACTGTAGGGTATGCCCCACTTTTCATCTGTGGAACCATCTCTGATGGAATCAGATTTGCAGGTGCCCCTGACAGAGACTGCAAAGTGGGGAGGGCGGGTACTGCTCACGGAAACTCTCTTCCCTGGTGTTCTTCTGCTCACCTGCTAGGAGGCAGTTCTTCTCACCTGGTTGAATTGCAGTATCTGGATTCATGTCTGGCCTCTAGTCCTTGCTTCCTGCTGTTACCCTTCCTAAACCTCAGTCTCAACATCTGTAGAAGGGGAATGGTAACAGTATCTACCTCTTCACCTATCATAGATTAAATGAGCTAAGCCAGGCTCCTAGTAAGCACAAATGAAAGCCACTCTTCCCACTGTTAAGGTTATTGCTGCTTTTACTATGGTTTCTACTGAGAAGGAAGTATATTTTGTCTCCTTGTTGGCTCAGTAGAAAGGGGGGCTTCCTGGGAGCTTCCACTGCCCTGTGCAGCAATTCCAGCACAAGAACCATTTTCCAAAGGCTTATAAAAAACCTGGGACTCCATCCCAGGCTCCAGGTACTTTGAAGGCTCTAGCCCTTTGAAGTCTGCAGCACCTGGAGCTGTCCATGTACCTGAGAGTGTTAGGGTTCAGGGGGTTCAAGAGGAGATGCTGGAAACCAGCAACCACCCTACCTAAAAAATTCTGGTGTGTGTCTTTTGACTAGGTGAAGAAACTCCATGTGGGGGATCCAGGGTCCAACCAACCAGCACCTCTTGGAGAAAGGTCCTTGAGCCTCCCTCACCCCAGAAAGCCCTTTGTCACACAGGCTTGAGGATCAGGTCCCAGTGTTCAGTGTCTGAGATGTTAGCTGCTTTGTGAAGTATCAATTTCATTCATTTACATAATTGATAATAACTTTAAGATAATATTCCCAAGAGAAGAGGGGGAACATTCCTTCTTCATCTTATGAGGTTCAAGATCAAGATTCTCTTTCTAGTACTTCCTATCTCCCCCCCCCACACACACATAATCATTAGGGAGTGGTGGTCCCATGCATTGTCATGGCACAGAAGGTGTTGTATGTGTCTCTGCAGAGTGTCATGGGTGCGGGATACCCAGGCAGATGTGGGAGAGTGGCTGCTAGAGGAAAACGCTGTATTTTGCTTGGACCTTTTGAGTAAGGTCAGCATGTTCTTTTTCATGGAGCATCCATTAAGTCCCGGAGGTGATGTCTGCAGGAACAAAGACCACTGGAGCTAATTAGATTCCCGGATGACTCCCTGCACCCATCCTCACGTCAGCATTTATGAACTTGGAGAGTTTGGATTACTTAGAGTGATGTAGTTACCCCACCATGTCACCTGGCAGTTACATTTTCACACCCTCTAAAAGAGGGCCATGCAAATGCTCTTTGGTGAAAATGCTGGGATTTGAGCTTGGCCTCAAGGCCCATCTCACCCCTCTTACTGTTTGCTCACTGCCATGTTTCCACCTTGCTCACCTGGCTTCTTTGCCAGAAATGGCTCAACCTGTGGTATCACTCCCTGGAGGGGGGGAAGGTCTTATTTTGGAGGCTCCAGCCAAGCACTGAAGCCTTTTGCCCCTGGCCCGATGTTAGGTATGCCCCTGGAGGGGCGGAGCAAACAAGCCAACATGCAGACTTTAAGAAATATCATGGAAGAAATGGCGTGAGCTCTGTTGAGCCTAAGTGCCCCAGTGTGAATGCTGGTGCCAAGCTCTGTGGCTCCACGTGCCCAGACCTCAAGGGGAAAGTGGGCCTGCTCACTTTCTGGTTGTGACGCCTTCCCTGGGTGACAGATCAGCACCTATGTGCACATTAGCTAGTTGTCATGGAAAGGAGGGGGAAACAAGAAACCAAGGGACACGTTGACCTTGACTACGAGAGAGAAAGTCTTGACTTCTCTGACCCAGAGGTGACCATCATCTGTGAGTGGAACTTGGGGACAAGTGACTCATCATTGTTCCTGGCTATTCTTGAACTTCTGCTGATATGGTAACCTCTTACCTTCTACTGATGTAGTGACATGGGGCTAGTTAATATTTGGGGAATCTGTTTTATTTCATTTATAGATTTTTAGAGCAGTTGTAGGAAAATTGAGCCGAAAGGCCAGAGACATCCTTTCTCCTGCTGTTGGTTCCTTGTAGTACAGTGGTACACTTGTTGCTGTGAAGGAGCCAGTATTGATACATGAGTATTAACTGAACCCATGGTTTTCATGGGGGTTCAGTGTGTAATATATTTTCTGGGTTTCCTAAAATGTGTAATCAAATGCCTTCCACATTACAGTATCATGCAGGATCATGTCCCTGCCCTAAAAATCCCCTGTGCTCTCCCTGTTCTTCCCTCCCTCACCCTGACAACTCTACTAGGTAGCATATTTTTATTAGCTTCTTTCACTCAACAGTGTGCATTTCCTTGGTTATGGTTATTTGTGCATCTTAACAGCGTGCAGACCCTGGTAGTTCAGGTTGGATCCTGGTGGCTTGCATTCGTTTGTAGGCTGGGTCACAGTAGATGTCACTGAGCTATGGTGGCACTGGGTGCTGCAAGGCCACTTCATCCTGCACTTGGGCTACCAGCCCCCTGTGAACAGACAGATGGAAGGTGGTTCTAAAATGGGCCTGTGCACAGGTCCCTGGGGCCACACATTCCCATGGGTGGGGCATGAGGGCTCCTTTGGAAGGAATTAATGGAAACTGTTGGTTGAAGAGCACAAGGGGATAGTGAGCCTGAAGAAAGTTGAGTGGGTTGGTTGCCACAGCCCAGTCTGGCTTTGGAGTGTTAGCCCCGCCTGATGGAGGCTGTTTATGCCGACACTGGACAACTCTTGTTTTTTATCAGATCTCCACCTGAATAAACAGATCCGGAACGTCATCTGCAGCCAGGCTGAGAATCTGCCAAAATTCCCCAGGGAGCTGATGATTCACCAGCAGTTGGGGGAGAGGGAGTGGGGGGTTGGAGAGAGAGAAGATAGAGAGGGGAGAGAGAGAAAGAGCGAGAATGAACGCATAAGAGAGGACTGCTTCTTCTGATTCTCATTTCCTGATTTCCTGTCCACCAAATAACCCGGCTGGGCCATTTCTTATGAGACACCAGTTTCTTAGAGCAAATTATCAATTTATGCAACAGAACAGATGGTTTTGGTTTTCATTTTGAAGAAGAATGTAAAGCAGGCCAGAGAGAGGGTGATGCTTTCAGCTGTCATTCTTAAAAGAACTTCTCTTCACTGGTCTAGGAAAGCAATTTTGGGCCTACTTTCTCTTTCTAAAACCACCTCATGTTCAATTTCAAGTTGCAAATGGGCATCGTTGATCTTGGTGGCAGATACATTAATATTACTTCTTACTAAATTGTGACTTAGAATTCTAATTTGTTTTTCAATTTTACTTTCTTGCTGCTCAGTAGCTGGACAACCCCCTCCCTCCGTGAATTAACTAATTCCTTTTGACACCACAAGTATAGATTGAATTTGACCATGCTTTGTTGCCTTAGGCTGTATTCCTAAATCATGTTGGGGGAGGAAAGAGGGACACATGAGGGCTGTGGTTGAATGAAGCAGCATAAAACATGGCACTTGGATCAAATGACTTTTCAGATTCATGTCAACCCTGGCAGATTTGATTTAAAAGAAAATTACCAGTGTCTGTTACTGTACCATGCCTAGTCATTGACATCTGTCAGAAACACATGGAAATAGCTACTACAGGCAAGTGGAAAAGCTATGCCGGCACTCATAGCTGTGACGGAACTGGACATGCTCACTGTCTATAAACAGAACAAAAAAAGAAATTGCTGTATATGCCCTCAACAGAACTATTATACAGTGATGAAAAAGAATGGACTACTGTTAATGTAACAAGGTGGCTGGATCTCATAAACATGCTGTGGAATGAAAGTAGCCAGATGCTGAAGAGTGTATGTGATTGAATGTATATAAAACACAAAAATAGGCAAAATTAATCACTGGTGATAGAAATGAGGGCTACCCTTTGGGTAGAATAGCAAGTAGGGAAGAGTAGGAAGGAAATGTCTAGGATGCTGAATACTTTGTATCCTGCTGTGAGCAGTTATTTCATGGGCACTTATATTTTGTAAAAATATGTTGAGCTCTACACCAATAATTTATGCACTTCTTGGTATGACGTGATGTTTCAATAAAAATATTTACAAACAAAATACCTGCCACCTCTAGCCCATATGCCTGTTTAGTAGTACTGTATTTTCAATAAAGGAAATACTGCATTCATGTGTCTTCTTAAAATGGGGCACTTTCCCCAATACAGTGAGAACCCATAGCCAGGCATCAGGGCCAGTCTGCTCTGTGCTGAATTTTGCACTAATTATCAAGATCACAAATCATCTCACACTGTTTGGATTGTAAGGATGAGACGTAAAAATTACATCATAGCCCAAGTGGCACTTAAAGACTGAATGCACACTTTAGCGCACCCCATCATCCATTGTTGCTCAGAATTTGGAGAGGCAGCTATATGTGGGTAATGGGGTTAGGTGTACCACCTTGTACTGCCAAGGTGAGAATTCAGGACAGTGTGGACAATGAAAGGTGGGGGGCAGGTATATAGCATTTCAGGGCTAGTGTATGCAAAAACTATGGTTACCCTGGAACAACATAGATTCCAATTGCTCAGGTGCACTTAGCCTTACATTTTCAACCGTGCAGGGGTCATCATCCCTCGACCCCCATGTGTTCAAGGGTCCGCTGTATTCATTAGTCAAAGGTTCAAATGAGGTCACAACTATAATTTGAAGTTGTTTTATTAAATAAGACATTTTAAAAGTTTGTTGTCAAGATAGTAACATGGAAGACTTGCTGTTTCTTGTTAAGAGTCAACACTTCAGGGGGTCACAGTGTGAACTTGTGAGTGCTGTAATTGTCTGGAAGAGCTGGAGGGCATGCCTGATTAGATGTGGGGCTGTGCACTGGTCAGTCGAGGGTGTTTCTTTCTAATCGGAAAAACTAAAAAGAGTGAACATATGCAACGGTTTCCTGCCTCTATTCACAAACTCCAAGGAACCTGGACATTCTTTTGAGAAACACATTGATGTAGACTTGGGTTCCATTTCACTGCCTGAAGAGCTTGCAGAAAAGACATAAGCGGAGATTGCCACTAGTGATGTCTGACTTCACTAGAGGGCAGAGTGTCCACTAGAGGGCAGAGAGGAAGGTTTTCTCTCTCCTATAGTGACGTTTTAAGCCTAATTTTTATGGTGATTAAGATACAGAATGATATACCAGTTCCAGAAAAAAAGTCTGGGTCCCTGGGTTCCTCCCTTCCCCGCCCTATCCCCCCCCAAAAAAAAATCCCAAACTGGTTCCTACTTTGTAGATCAGGGGTCAGTCAATTAAAGTTAGAGGGCAAATCTGGCCAACAGTTGGTGTTTGTAAGTAAAGTTTTATTGAAATACACCATGCTCATTCATCTGTGGCTGTTTTTACACTTCAGGGTTTTAGTGATTATAGAGACCTTATGGTCCACAGAGTATAAAATATTGACTGTCTTGCCTATTATAGAATAAGTTTGCTGACTTGTGGTGTAGACAATACTTTTAGGAATCAGTTTATTAACCATTTGACCCACCTTGACCCTGCATCCTTTGATCTCCTTGAGCTTTCTTCCTCCTGTTCTCTGTAAGATGTAAGATCTTTCCCATCATTCGCAGGAACACCTAGTAAACCAGGCTTTCACAGAACCGTAGTGGTACAGTTAGTTATGATAAAAAGTTGAACGTTGGTTTCAAATGCCTCCATCTGTTTTACTACCTAATTTAACATCAACTCTGATAATGCAGCCAAGAAGAGAGAGCTTATCTTGCCTGTTTTCCGACTTTGAAGGCTGATTTTATTTTTGAAGCCTGTAACAGGTGTTGGTTTAATACACTTGGTCTGTATTAAGTTCTCCTCACCCCAGAGGGCAGCCCAAAGGGTAAACCGACACCATGTGATGTAGCCACTGCACACTCCCTGGCCCTTGTAACTGTAGAATTGTCTGGTTTGGGGTAGAAAAAGATGGGGTTGCTCCTTTGATAAGTTCTCAACTTTGTCCTCTCTGCTGGCTTCTCCTTCACTTTTTTAAACTTTATGGGCATCCCAAGAAATAGACTGACAGTCTTTATTTCTAAAAGTAAAGGTAGCCATTGCTCCCTGTGGTATACATTTATATAGACATGATCACAAAGGAACTGTCTGCCTGCCCAGAATGTCCACAGGTAAGAACCTCGGGTACTTAAGCCTTATGTGCTGAGATTGGCTGCACAAAACCCTGTGCAGATCTGATACTCACTGAGGACTCTGGGAGGCTGGCAGAAAGCTAGCCAGATTTGGCTGAAGGGTTATGGATTGAGTCGTTAGTGGTGCCCTTAAAATTCTCCTGGGAGGGCCTGCGGATGGGCTGGAAAAGAGTCCTGCTCCCCTGGGTTTGTGTGTTATGGTGCCTCTCATTTCCCAGCTGTGTGAAGATCTCAGCGGATTCCAGCAGCTCTCTGAGCCATAGTTTCTTTAACTATACAGGTAACTTGCCTATCTCATTAGGTTGCTGTGTGAGTCCACAGATGCCTCACTGAGGCTGGCTGCTCACAGATAGATGTTCAGTAACTGATCAGATATTGCTGTAAAGAACTTGGAGTGGAATTCAGAAATGTATAGAGGAGATGTTTCTACTTGGAAACTAGACAGTTAAAGTTACATTAAAGAGGTGGCACAGGCAGTTTCATGAAAGTAGAAGTCGGTATTGAGTCAAACAAACAAACTTTTACAGCTCTCTGTTCTTGAGGGCACCTGTTGAGGGGTCTGAATGCTAGCTCTTTCCTCTGACCTGATAGATTTTGTCTGGAGAGAATATCCAGATTGCTGCTGGTGGGAGTAGGGTGATGTGGCCTGTGATGGGTTTAGGTCAAAGGCATGGACTTGAACCCCACTTGCTGCAGGACTGAGGAGAGTGTAACCAACTGGACAGGGATCCATGGGGTCTCAAAATCACCAAGTCCTGCACAAGTTTCCAGATCACTGAGATGGCTGAATCTTCCCAGTGTCTGGGTTTCAGTCTAGTTGGAGCAAGCTTGTTTTCTGGTGAACCTAAGAGTAGAAGCTCAGAGTCAGCCCTTTGTTCCTGAGAAAAGAGGCAGGCCTGTCTGTTTATGTTCAACTGTGGCAGCAGAATAGATGGAAAACAGATATTAATTCATTCAGTCTGTTAATTCTTTGCTTTTCCAGAGCATCTCCTACAAACGAAGCCCTGAACCTGGTTCTAATGGTACAAATATAACTAATAAAACCCAGAACCCATTTTATTGAGCAACTGCTGTGTGTCGTGTTATGTCAGCTCATGAAGCTTAGGAACTACACACCGCTCTTTATAGAGGATTCCTCTGGGTTTGTGCTTCTATGTAGTACAGGTAGGATTTCAACTCAGGCAAGGCAACTCTCATGGCATGTTCTTCCTCAGCATTGTGCCTTATTCCAGCCTAGGAAGAATTTTTGGCCATGGTGAATTGCCAGGGTTCACAGAGACAGTCTCACACAGTGTGGTCTTGCTCTTTGAGGGAAGTGAGGCAGAATTTTGCAGGAGTGTAGTGCAGTGTGGTCTGTTGCATGAGCATGAAAAGTTCAGGAAGAGTTTGATCAGGACTTTTGGCCTGGTCCATAGCAGAGTGAGAGCAGAGAGCCTAATGTTTGGGAAGAAAATGATGTACACATCCTCAGGAGCTATGTACAGCAGTGTTTGAAGGCTTACAGAGTCACTGTGGGTTTAATCACATATGTCTGGGTAATACTGACATCAAGCACTTGGTAAACTTTTTTCCTTCATGCCACCTGATAGAACTCATTTGCTTGCATGGTTTTTTTTTTTTTTCTATGCTTAAAAATTCCATGAGTCCCAAATCAAATATATGTGGATTACCTGTGATGTACCTCACACAATTCCAGTAACTACAGCTAGTTTCACAGGCGTGGACAAAACATATAACATCTCCACCTTCCTGAAGGCACATCCTGGTGGGGGAGAGATGTTAAACTGAAACAAATTATGGATGAATTAGATGATAATTAAAAAATTCAGAAAAATAAAGCAGGCAAGGAGGTGAAAAGTGTGTGTGTGTGTGCGTGCTTGCTTGTAAGGGCTTGTGACTTCAGAGAGATTGACTAGGTGGCCTAATTAAGAAGGTGACATTTGAATAAAGATGAAAGGAAATAAAGTTGAGAGCTATAAATCTTGGGGGAGGAGCTTTCCCAGTAGCAAGGGAAAGTAGGTGCAAAGGTCCTAAGGCAGAACTCTCCATGCTGTGTGTTGAGACTCATAAGGAAGTTAGGTTTGAGCTGGAGGAGAGGGAAGTAAGGCAGTAAGGCAGGTGTATGGCAGATCACATGGGTCTTGGAGACCTTTGTCCTAGGACTTTATCTTAGGACATAAAAGTCATCCTTTGAGTTTCAGGCAAAGAAGTTCTATGAAATTACTTGGCTTTTTGCTTTGTCTCCTTTTAGAATTGTGATAACGTCCATATAACAAAATTTACTGCTTTAATCATTTTTAAGTGCCTAGTTCAGTAGTGTTAAATATAATTTGGTTGTGCAACCAATATCTAGAGCTTTTTCCATCTTGCAAAACTAAAAACTCCAAACTCATCAAAAACCTCCTCATTTTCTTCTGCCCTGGTCTTTGGCAGTCACCCTTCTATTTTCTGTTTCAGTGGGTTTAACTCTTCTTGATGTGTCTTCAAAGTGGAGTCATGCAGACTGTCTTTTTGTGACTGGCTTTTCTCATGCAGTTTCCTGCAGTTCACTCATTTGGAAGCATGTATCAGAGCTTCCTTTTCAAGGCTGAATAATAGCCCATTGTACATATGCCATGTGTTTATCTCTTCATCTGGTAGTGAACACAGGAGTTGCTTCACCTTCTGACTGCTGTGAGAACTGTTGCTACATGCAAATATCTCTGAGATCTGCTTTCACCTCTTTCGGGTCTAGACCCAAAGGTGGCATCACTGGATCATGTGGTAACAATTCTGTTTAATTTCTGAGGAACCACCTTCAGCACCTGCACTTGAATTCACATTTTCACCCATACCTATTATTTCTATATTTGGGGATTTTTTTTTTTTTGATAGGAGCCATGCTGTGGGTGTGTGCTCGAGTATCATTGACTTGGCCCTCGTGACTAATCTGTTGAGCATCTGTTCATGTGCTTATTGGCCAGGCCTGTATTATCTTTGAAGCAATAGCTATTCAAGTGCTTTGCCCATTTTTTAATTGGGTTGTTTTTCTTGTGCTTGAGTTGTCGGAGTTCTTTATATATTCTGGACATCAACCTCTTATCAGATAAGTGACTTGCAGATGTTTCTTCTCCATCTGTGGGATGCCGTACCACTAACCCTTGCTGCTGAACTAGGACTTGACCCATGTGGGCAAGGACAGAGGGCCAGTTAGTAGTATGTCACCCTGATACCTTAATATTTGCAAACTAGAAGATTTAGGCTCACTGTTTGATGCACACTAACTGTAGTCTCCAAATCCTGGGGGCCTGTCCGTTATTCTCTGTTGTGTCTGTCTTGTACGTCTCACTTGTCTCATGCTTACACAGCTTCCGCTGCTCAGCACGGCTCCTGAAGCAGTCACCAAGGTGGTCCAGCTCCTTAATGTGATGCTGAATTCTGCCCCTTCCCCAGGAGGAGCAGACACTCTGATGCTGTCCCAGTGCTTCTTCCGTCAGCATTCAGCCCCACTCTCATGTGGCAAGGGCACATTTCGCCCATCCTGCTGTGTCACCCCCCCCCACCTCCCACAGGCTCTTGTTTCTCATCTCCATGGCGGTCTCTTCTGTAAGTGGGGAACTTTATCCAGCATGTGAAAGAGACAGCATCCTTTCTCCAGCGTGGCCCTGGGCATAGAGCAGGGGCCAGGATGTGTTTGATTCAGTTAACAGCCTAACACGAAAGGCGAGAGGTAGGTGATGAAAGACACAGAGAAGACAGCAGAGGAGGTCGGGGAGAGGAGAGACCAGGGTGGTGGGAACAGTGTTGGGGCACACAGCTGCCCCACAGCCCTCTACTGTGTCCGTCTTTGTGTGACCTGGGGCCAGTGGCGCCCCTTCCTTTTTTTTTTCCCCCTGTTTTCTTTTTTCAGACCCTCTGGCTGGTTCCCTGTATTCAGAGTTTCTGGATAAGGCTCAACTCTTTTGCCTTTATTTCTTGTTCTATTTTCCCATACTTTACATAATAAAGGTTTTCTTTTCTTTATTCCTTTTTCTTTGGGAGTCAGAAAACTGAAGAGACTATCTTTATTAAAAACTTAGTAAAGAACTCAGAGGAAGTCACTGGTGGGGAGGAGGAGGGTGGGCTGGGAGGGATTGGAAGGGAAAACTGGTCTTTCATTCTGGGGAGATTTCACTGTGTGCAGTTGTGCCCTGGTAAATGAATTTCTGGGTTCAGGGCCTGGGAGACTTGTTTAAAAAAAAAAAAAGAGTCCATGAGAAACCCCAGAGCTTCTGGGAAAGGGCCTTGTTTATGGCTGTTGGAACTGATTTGGTCAAGTGTTTGTTTAAAAGAGATGCCACTTGGTAAGCGCCGCCTGGCTTACTTGTGTTATATTCAAGAATGCTTGCATTGGCCAGAGACACTGCCACTGTTTACTCAGAAACTGGCCCGACTATGTTCATGGAACCCAGAGACCCACCTCTGCCACTCAATAGATTCTTTAGTATCTGAATTTTGGGATTAGGACTGTGGCAGTTTGAATCTGCCAGGCAGAGCCAAGCCCTGAAGGGAGCTGTTCCTTCCACTCTTGGTTAGCATTTGCTACCTCTCCTGATTAGCAGATACTGGCTGCTCAATTAGACTGTGGTTTTTGGCAGAAAGAGGATTGCAAGTACCAATAAGTCATGGTGGTAACGTATTTTTCTTGGAGGGCAAGCAGTGATCACACATGTTAACATTTGCCAGATAATTTCATGTGGTTTCACATCCCTGAAGCAAGAGGTTGTGACCCATTTTCCAGATGAGAAACTGAGGAACAAAGCTTTCAAGGGACAAGTCAGGAGGTTCTTTGGATCCAGATAGACCTAGCAGCCATGTTCCTGTTTCCCTTACTTGGTGATAGCATTTTGGCTTTCTCCTCATTTGTTTTCAAATCCCTCCTGCCCGTCTCCACTCCTGGTATGGGACAGGACCCAGTGAGTACTCTTTGTGTAAGGATGTGTTAAATTGAATGAATCTGGTCTCTGAACTTGCAGCCTTGTCAGTGGCAGGGTGCGACTAGGTTCTGAAGATTCCAGATCAAAGTTGTTTTTGGAGCTGGCTGGACTCACCCCGCATCCTTTCTGGGAATCACCCCTGAGAGTCCCCACATCGTCTGCTCCACCAACCCTGTGCCTTTGCCTGCAGGGAGCACAACCAGGCTTAGACCTTGCCACAGACACACAATTTGATAGTTTTTCTAGCACCTTTCTAGTGGATAATATAGGACAGAAGGAATGGGAGATCTCATTTTAAGAGTGTCACCATGTTTGTAATTTTCTGAAAGAGCAAAAGATCTAAAAGAAGCAGCAGGGCAAATCAATTTCCTTGCCAAAATTATACTCAAATCACCTCTCTGTGTTTTAGGCAACACAATAAGATCCGCAGCGTGGAAGGGAATCAGCTGCAGGCTTACCTTTCCCTAGAAGTTCTGGACCTGAGTTCCAACAACCTCACGGAGATCCGGAGCACCTGTTTTCCCCACAGGCTGCCCATCAAAGAGCTGTAAGTGGGCTGGGGCTGGGGGCTGGGGCTGGATGCCAGGGCCTGGTCCTCCCCTGCAGAGGACAACCCCAATCTTGCAGTGTTATTCTGTCTCTACAGACAGGTGAGGAAGCTGGGGCAGGGAGAGGTAAAGTGGCCTTAAAGGTCCACCCCTCCCTGAGACAAGGGTCTCACCTGCAAAGCCAGGTCTTTTGCCAACAAAGCCAGCTTGCTTCCTCATTCCCTGGTGGCCTCCTAGGAAAACAGAGAAGAGACTTGGGAGTGAAGGACACTGGAGGGAAAGTGCTCTGGTGAGACGCTGTTTGTCAGTGTTGCCCTGCTAGCATGCTGCACTATTTTAAACACAATTTTATTTGTTTCTTCTGTGGGTTCTTGGGACCTTCTAGATTACTACTCTGCTGCCCATCTCAGTGCCCCATTTCACATTCAGTGGATGATAAATAGGAGGAAAGACAATTAGAACCTACTTAACTCACTACCTGTTGATAGGAAAGTGCTGCCTTTGAGGAAGAAACCAAAAGTCCAGGTTGAAGAGACTTTTTCAAATATCATGAGCTTTCATTCCCATCAGTTTTAATGTTCTTGAGTAAATTTGGAGATGAATTTTGAGGCTGGTTTAGGGTCATTGTGACCCATCTTTTGAGGGAGAGACTGGCAAACAGATTTTCAGGGCCTTTTAGGAAAACAGTGATTTCATAGGCTGCGTCAAACCACCAGTTGGAAACGGAAGGCTTTGCCCTTTGTCAGTGAGCTCAGGGGAACACAGCCTGCGAGGCTTTCAGAAGGAAGGTGCCCGCTGTCACTTCGCACTTCCTTGCTCAGGACAAAGAAGTCACCATTTGCTCACTGAGTTGCAGTGACATTCTCTCTGCATGAAAGCCAAAGGGACTTTCTGTTTGGCAGACACTGACCAGTTTATCTTCATCACACACACTGTTCTTTAATCTAGGGTGTTAGGAACAAACTGTCCAGCCCCATTTTTAAGGAATCTTCATGTGTCCTGTCCTGGGCTGCTGCCTGAGGGAGCAGTTAACACGTCTATTCCCTTTCCATCTCTGGTGTGGTATTTTCCCATCTTTCTCCTTTTTTGCTTAGGCCATAAAATGGAGCATTTGCCCTGGGGAGGTAGAAAGAGAGGTGTTGGGGTAACACTACATGTTCCTCCCCTTTCTCGCCTCTCTGTCTATTACTTAGTCTCATGCACACACAAGGGGAGGCCTGGCCCCACGCTGCAGGGTGTTTTGAGAGGAGCCGCCCCTTCCAAAGTAAGCCTGTAGGTTGAGGTGCCTTTGACGTACTGCTTGGTTTCTAACGGGTCTCTTGCAACTAATGTTTCTTTGAGATAGTTAAAAGTATTGAAATGAATTTGGTTTGCATTACATAAATCATGTGAGACTCACTGTAAAAATTAAAGACTCTGTCTGAATAATCTGACTATGCCGACTGCTTTCACCAACCTTGATGTTCAGCACACTGGGGCTTTTCCCACTCACTACCCCTGAGCCCCAACCCTTGGGCAGTCCTGCAGGGGCACACACCTGCAAGCTGGTGGGTGTCTGGAGTGGAGGTCATGGAGTCTCACTTTCATCCTCCAGGGGTAACCCCCTGGCCATGAACATGATGTGCTCTGGGCTCAAACAGGATGACTTTGAGACCTCCAAACGGCCTCTGCCACCCAGGAATGAAAATAGGCTTCACCTCCCGGGGTGACAGCTGCTTCCCAGAGCCCCATCCAGGGGGGTCTGTTTTAGTTTCTGCTCCCACTTGGCCAGGTCTGCTGTTTGTAAGCAACTGAGAACCACCTCCTATTGACCACTGTGTTTTCTCCCCGGAACCCCTCAGCAACCTGGCAGGTAACCGGATCAGCACCCTGGAGTCAGGAGCATTTGATAGTCTGTCACGGTCACTGCTGACACTCCGGCTGAGCAAAAACAGGATCACTCAGCTTCCTGTGAAAGCCTTCAAGCTGCCCAGGCTGACACAACTGTGAGTACAGGAGCCTATACTTTAATTAAGGTTAGCTAAACTTTATGGAAGCCAAGTTTCCCAAATGCGACCCCTTCCTCATTCCCCTGTGATCGGGCTCTGTATAAACTGTCATTAATGACCCTGTGGCAACACCTAATAAAAATAAATTAAAAGCTGCGTCTGGTGCTGGTGGGCGATGTTGGGCTGAGAAAAGATCCACCAAGTGTATATATGCTCTTCTTCTCTGGCACTTTGTAAAATGAAATTTCAACTCCTGGTCAGCAGCTGATCTGGGCTCACGCAGGCTGTGTGACTTGAGTCCTTAGTTCTCTTAGAGAATGATTCTTGCCAAAGGTGCTCATGTAGTCTGTGCCATGATCCTAAGGTGTCTGGCGCTTCCTGGGCATTTTGAGAGCGAGCCAGTGTAGCCAGAATAATATGACCAGAAATGCACCTTCTTCATCCCCAGAATGTCCCGAGGTGGTTTCTTTCTTTTTTAAAGAAAGGATTTACCTCTTTGGTTTCTTGATCATCAAGGCCAAGTGCCCTCCTGCAGTAGACACAGGGATTAGGGTCAAGAATACTCTAATAACTAGAACCTCGATGTTCTATTTCCTGTTTGTTTCCTGTGTTTCTCTTTATAGCAGAAGAGTGTGAGACCGGAAAATAAGTCAGTGCTGCGTATCTGCTTTAAACACAGCAGAACAGTTGCTCAGGACTAGTCTGTTGGTGAGGCCTTGTGGAGCCCCAGCACCCTCACTGTCTCATCCCTGGGGTTAGATCCAGGCTCCACTCACTGCATTCCTGGAGAAATCTCCTGGCTGCCTCGGAAGTTGCGGGGTGGGGGGGGGGAGGGGGAGATCACGAGAAGCAGCACCAATAGTTGCTTTCAAACCAAGGGCTCTTGAGCCCATGTTTTCCTGCTCTTCCCCCAGTATTATGAAGGGTCCAGCCCTGCTAGATTCCTGACATCTTTTGGTTAACCGAGGTTTCATCATGTTGGGTATAAGCCAAATATGTACTCTTTGCAGTTTATCTAGATTCTCTGCTCCCCGGTATGCCTAGCATTTCTCCCAAGCAGAGACCCTGTTAAATGTGGGTGGTGTGATGTGTCATTGTCATTTGATACCAGTGGTTAGATTTTTCCCAGGTTGATGCATCATCTACTGTGGGTTTCTGTTGCTCAGCTAAGAGCCAGCTCACCTAAAAAATTCCCATCTGAGTCGTGCCCACCACCTCACCACAGAGTCATGGATATTGTACAGGAAATGTGAGTGCTCACTCACTCACGCGCACAATGGGACTGACTTTTAGAGAACTCTGTGCCCCCTTTTAACCACTAGCAGTGATCCCTTCATCGTTGGTACCCAGTGGTGGCAGGAGCAGCTGTGAAACACTCACACACCCCACTCTGTGAACTGGGCCCTCTCACCCTGATTTTCTCTGCTGGCCTAGATCCAGCTGGGACTGGGGTGGGAATCTTCCTAACAGGGTATGTAGGTGACACTATGAACCCAGAAGCTTCTTCTTTTTAGGGACCTCAATCGGAATCGGATTCGGCTGATCGAGGGTCTGACGTTCCAGGGGCTCGACAGTTTGGAGGTGCTGAAGCTTCAGCGAAATAACATCAGCAAGCTGACGGACGGGGCCTTTTGGGGACTGTCCAAGATGCACGTGCTGTAAGTGTGGGGCCTTGCCCCTTTTCTAGGTGCTGAGGATGCTCGCTGGTCAGTTTTCATCACACATGGGCATGTTCGTTCATCTGAGTGGGGCCCTAAGACCCATCCTGTCCTTCGGAACTTCCACTGCACCCAACTCCGTGTCTTTGGAGACCATACCAGATCAAACAGCGTTTTCCTCAAAAGTTAGGAATATCTTCTAGGGGCAGTAGAATTGATCAAGCTGGTTGGTAAAATGGAAGCGGGAGTCATGTGCTGGGTCCAACCCTACCCCCACCTTGCTCTCTAGTGGCAGGGAGTGCAGGGTAGACCCCTTCCCACATCCTTCCCCCTCTCCCACACACTACAGGAAGTTCCCTCTCTCTCCTTTCTGGATTTGACAATCTCCCTTGATGTGCAGGTGGGCTCAAACTGGATATTTCATCCTGGGAGATTTATTTATGTTTTGTGAGCTAATCAAGTCACTTGGTACAGATGTTCCACTTTTATCCAGGGAGCATGCTCCCAACCAGATGTGTGCAGTTGTTGCTACGCTGACATTGAAGCATATAGCAAAAACATATAACAAAGGCAGTGACTGGCCCCCGCTTGCAGACATTTAAATTTATTTTTAATCCAAAGGAACATAACATTCCTGGTTGAATACTATCAATCACTGTCCACCGCTCATATGCCTCATCCTTTCTCTCTCAACTTCTGCTCCAAAAAGCAATCATTGCTAATTCTTCTTTTGGTTTTTTGTTTTCAGTTGTGCTGGAGGCTACTTCCAACTTAATCAGTGTGTGTTGCTCTGATTGGTTAACTTGCGATTTCTTGCTTTATCGATTGATTGATTGATTGATTGATTGATTGTTTGATTGATTGACTGATTGACTAGGTCTCACTGTGTTGCCCAGGGTAGTCCTGAACCCACGGACTCAAGTGATTCCTAGCCTCTGCTTCCCAAATATCTGGGATTACAGGCACACACCACAGCTCCCTGATTTCTTGCTTTATAATCAGTGATTTAACATTCACAGAGTGCCTGCCATTCCTTCCCAGTCTGTACTGCAGACTGTAGCACCATATTTATATCCTTTTTTGGTCACCGTGAAGCTGAAACAGAAAGCAGGAACCTTAGCCCTACTTCATCGATTCCTTGTGTCAACCTCCTCATTACAGGTTGGCCCCTGAGACCACACCTTCCCTCCCACATTTAGTGCCACGAGGCCAATGCGAGCCGGTTCTCCATGTCCTCGCTCTTCGCTGGCTAGTGGGGCCTCTGCTTTTACATACTCACGGCCACGTTTACTCAACATCCTTAAAAGTGGACTTTGAGCTCCAGGTCTATCACATGCTAGGTGGGCTGAGGTTATAAGAGAATTCTTATGTATGTTGAAAAAATCATTGTTGGTGATGAGCTGCCTTAGGTTACTTGTAACGTAAGAACTTGCCTTTTGAGCAGTAATGGAAGATGGATAAAAGCAAAGCCTGGTTGCTCAAAGTCCTCATTACGTTGGCAGTAGAGCAACATTTGTATTAGTAATTTTTATTCACAGGCCAGTCAATGGGGTCAAGGCCCCTTGGCCAGGCTGCACTGTCTTGAGAAGCAGGGTTGTAAGTCTTTGCTTAAGACTTGGTGGAAGCTATGTTCTTGTGCTAAAATCACAGCATGTATTTTCTCTGCCACAATACACACTCTTGGAGATCTCCATCTTACACACATCCACCCATGGATGTAAATTATTGTTAAAAGCACCACACCTGTCTGTCTTCTGTTTTCACTGACCTCAGCCCGAGAATTGAGAAGCTGGGATTTGAGTCCAACTTGTTTGAGCCCAAAGCTAAAGCCACATCTCTTGGCATAGAGTCTGGACTTGGTTAGCTAGGTCTAGATTTCAAATCTGGCCCCTAACAACTGACTGAACTGTGCTATCTCAGGTCACCTGGCTTCTCTCGGCCTGTTTCCTCACCTGGAAATAGGGATCATGATGAAAGCTGCCTCCAAGTCATTCTTCTTCCTATCCTGCAATGGACTTTGTCCTGGTTGCAGCCTCTGCTTGCATGATTTACATTATTCAGCTGTAAAGTTCACCTCTGGAAACTTTCCCTTGCCCACTGAAACTTTTGAGTTAGCTGGGACACTCACCATCACTTTACAGTTTTCCCATCTCTTCCTACCTCCACACATGCACACATGTGCACAGACACTGTATTTTCTCATGCCTGGGATCTTGGTGCCACCTGTGTCTGCTCAGAGTAGATGTTTTTTTGCTGTCGGTTCAGTGGGGGTATGTGTCGTTGCAGGCACCTAGAATACAACAGTCTGGTGGAAGTGAACAGCGGCTCACTTTACGGCCTCACTGCCCTGCACCAGCTCCATCTCAGCAACAACGCCATTTCTCGAATCAACCGCGATGGCTGGAGCTTCTGCCAGAAGTTGCACGAGCTGTGAGTATCCTCTGGCTCACTCTATGGTGTTCAGACACTGCCTCAAGCTCAATCCCCGGAGCCCAGGAAGTGCTTGGCTTGGATCCTTCACAGCCAAGATGGGCCTGAGGACTGGGGTGGGTGGGAGGGCAGAGGAGGCAGGTGCTGGAGGAGCAGCAGATGTTGATTAACAGAGTCCTTAGGGGTAGCCCTAGGTTCCTGCGAGAAGCCTTTGCCCCCCAGGCCTCCCTGGACTTGGAGAGACTTCCTGAGTAGAAGGCTGCCTGTCACATGGCAGCCTGAGGGTGTGTTCTCCTTGAGGCTATTCAGAGGCCCTGTACCTTCTTGGCTGCACCAAGATTCATGTGAATCTTTAGTGAAAGGGGTTACCCAGAAAGGACAGAGAACCTGAGAGCTCGAGACACACCAACAGTGGGAGAAGGCCACATTCAAGCAACCAGCTGCTCCCCTGACTCCCTGGCATCTCCTCTGCTGGAAGCAGGGTTCCTGTGCCAATATGGATGTGTGCTTACACCTCACCTAAACATTCATGCTGCCTCTTTGGGAACTCCCAGGTAGGTCCCTGGGAAGTGCCCTAGATCCCTGACCTCTCCTGGGCCAGCCCACAAGGTTAAATGGCTTTGATAATGAAACCAGCTTTGCCACAGGCAGAGTGGACCCATCCCGTCCTGCTGTTTCTATCCTACCTCTAGAAGATGGGTCATTTGGAGAAAAAAAAACAAAATAGAACCTCATTGTGATGTTTCAGTTTAACATGTACAAGTCTTCTCGATTCTGTTTTAGTCCAGCATGTGTTTTTCATTTTTTTAAGAGGGTTTGGATTTTTTTTCCCAGTCTGAGATAGGAAAAATTCACCCTCTGGTGTAAATGATTGTTAACTATACTAAGCCTCCTATCTCACCTCTGCGTTGACCTTAGCAGGCAGACCTCAGAGGTGCTTACACTTAATGTTGAGTCTTAGACTTGGTGTTTTTAATCTGTTCCATGTTTTCACAGAAAACATGCCCCTCCTCCCCACCGCCAGCTGGAATCTATATTTCAGGGAGTATTACCCAGTGTAACGTCAATAGTCCTGCCTCTTTCCCTGGACTCAGTTTCTTCTGATTGTGTGTGTGAACGCATGTGTGTAGGCATGTATACCCCTTTGGGTCAGCTTCCTGATCAGGCAAGGTTCTAGTGTCATATGACATTGGGTGGTTCCTGCCAAGGTCATCACTTAAGCTGTGACCCCACTAGGGAACTCCAGAACCATGGTTTTCTGACCTAGTCTGGGACCCCGGGGGGGGGGGGTAAAAACAAGCAAGGTTGTCTCAGTACACCCACGCGAGCCAGTGGTGCTTCTCTGGTAAGGCATAGCCCCTGCATCCTTGTATGTATTAGTATGATGTTGCACCATTAAGGGCATGCTCCCTGAGCCCATCTTGCTGGTGGGCAACATGGGGCTGTCTCTGTGCATTCTTGAGGAGGCCCAAGAGGGGCTCTGACATCCCAGCAACCTCAGAGTCAAATTTTGGGTTGCTTTCCTGTGTGTTTCCTGCCCCTCCTTTAAGCTAAATTTGTTTAATTGCAGGTGAGGATATGATTTTGATCTCTTGCCAGGTCTTTGCGACTGACAGACACCATGACTTATTTCTCCAAGAGAAGAATGTACTCCCTGCCTACTTTTAAAAACTCATTTATCTTGGGATCTATTTTCCTTCTTCCTGTTCCAGTCCAGGTTTCCCATTTTTCATGATAGATGACAAAAATGCCTAAAACCAGCCCAGGGCTATCTCAGAGGTGTTGGCTGGGAAGAAAGAATGTTGATGCTGATGCTCAGGGAACATGTGTGGTTTGAGGCAGATTCCCTGCCCTGATTAGCAGAGAGGAGGTCATGCTACGAAGCTGGCTTTGGTGGGTCTGGGTAGTGTGGAAAGGAGACTAGTCCTGGGCACGTACCCAGGTAAGATGAGATTGATTTCATGAGGAAAGCTTGTTCGCGGCTCATAGTGCCCTCTGCTGGTCAATGTTGGGAGTCCACCTGGCTCCCCTGCTCACTGTCAGAACCCCAAGTTCCCATTAAAGTCTCAGGCCACTGCCAGAAGAGTCTTTCAGGGCCTGAATTAAGATCAGTCGTGAGCATCAGCACGAAAGTATTGGAACCCCGTGGTCCTCATGTTGTATGACCTTGACCTTGTTTAGGAGTCCCCCTCTAACAGGCTTCCTGATCTCCATGACTTACAACCTGTCGGGAGTGACACTATACAGGTGCAGGCCCAGTGGTGACATTTGCTCCCCTCCCTTTCCTCAGGATTCTGTCCTTCAACAATCTCACCCGACTGGATGAGGAGAGCCTGGCCGACTTGAGTAGCTTGAGCATCCTGCGCCTCAGCCACAATTCCATCAGCCACATCGCGGAAGGTGCCTTCAAGGGACTCAAAAACCTACGCATCTTGTACGTCCTTCCCTGTTGGGTTGACAAAATGAAGGGGTCCCTGGCTAGGGGAGCAGATACAGCAAACCCAGTGCTTAGCTGAACCCCTTCACATTGTCATAGAATTGGAACTGGACCCTTAACTGACCTGTTGTGTATGCAGCCTCTCAGACTTTTCTGTGAGCAACTAAGAAAGAACTGACTGAACAGAAAAAATGCCTCTCTCTTAACAGTTATGCTTGACAAGCAAGTACTAGTCCCTGCCGTGTACTTGGTGGGATGCTAGGCTCCTGTGATCTGGAAAAGCTCCCACAGCTGAGTGCTAGAGCATCCACCAAGTCAGCAGCTATGAGCCGGCCTTTCTATGCTTGAATCTTCCCACTGTGATCCCCCTTGTTCAGGTCTTCTGTCTGAGTCAGGGGAATGCCAAGGCTGGTCTCAGCTAGCATTTGAACTTCCTCAGCACACAGTAGGTCTGGAAGGCTCCATTTCCAAAGGGGTAAATAGGCAAGCCTGAAGCCTCATTTGAGGCCATTTTACAAAATGGAGAAAACAGTGCTATTTCTCTCTAGGTTCCTAATTAGATGGGCTTGCTGGAAGGTATTGCAGGATGCGGTCCTGGCCTTCTATAGAAGTTTCAATTGTTAGCGTCAGGGAACTTTTAGGCAACTACCAGCCTGAAGCCCTCAGAGAAGGGCAATTTCCTTTTGCCAGCCAGTGCCAGTATGTTCTGAGGACACCTCCCCAGGCATGTCCACGGTAGAGCATGGCTCTCTCCAGCCTAATAGGGAGGAAGACCTTTGCACTCACACCTGGCAGAGAGGGCAGAGCAGGCTTTAATGCCAAACTATTGTTATGGAGTATGAAAGAGCCGGAGGCCAGGCTATTCAAACCCTTGCAAGGCCTGAATAAGGAGGCCTGGAACATTCTGACTGAGCAGGCCAGAAGAGGAGAAAAGCTTTGGCACCAGGATGAGGGGCAGTGCCGACAGGCACACAAAGCCACAGTCCTGGGTCCGTGGGTTTTTTTAGTATGAAGATAATAGGGAGGAACCTATTAAAAGGAGTCCCAGCAGCAGAATGTCAGCTCTTTGGGCTTCCTCTTGTAAAATAAAGGTCAGCTCAAGCTTTGCACTTTTCAGTCAGAGTCCTCCTCCCTGTTGGCAGTGCTGATTCCGCTGACTCTCCCAGGAGCCAAGAGCAGCATCCCTGTCTGGTGTACGTCTGCCAGATTCAGGACAGGAAGGGACTCTGGTGTATGGTGTAGGACTTGGGGAGTCTTGCAGAAAGCTGGAAAGCACTGACTGTGTGGCAGAATAGGGCCCGATCACCAGGTAGAATGTCTTGCCTAACACTGTGACCTGCCCTTGAAGTTGGGGGAGGAAGCTGAGTCATGGACCTTGTGATTTGCATTGTTGGAGGAGACTGCGCTGAAAAGTTGGCCTCACCCTCCTCCCCTGCTCAAGTGGGTCACAAGTGTGACTCAGCAGCCAGATGTCGACCCTGGCTCTGCATCAGTGCCTGTGCAGGCCCTGTGAGAGAAAGGGGGCTCCAGGCTCCACATCCACTTGCCATGATGGAAGATTGTGTGCTGGGACCTTCTGGTTCACTGTCCCTGACCTATACGTGCCTTCGGTTCTGCAGAAAGTTCCAGAAAAGGGACTCTGGTTGGTGTGAGAGTAGACAAGAACGTTTTAGATTGATTCTCAGTGCCAGTGGCCAGATGTCTGCTCTGTGCTTTCTGTTAGGCTATCCATATCCCCTTTTTTTCCTTGGGACTCAACCTGAGGTGACTGGGAAGTGGCAAGTGGAGCCAGGCAAGCCTCAGGTCCTGGACCTGTATCAGCTTTTCAGGAAGGCTGAGAAAGCCAGGCAACAACACAGAACAGCCATTCCTGGCCTCAGCAGTGGCACTGCTGCTGGGTGACGTCTGCACATCTAGCATACACCCTGGATGTCTTGCACTGGGTGGATATGGATCTGCCCTCTCACTGCTTGTTGAAGAGTGTGCTGAAAGCACAGACTGCTTAGTGAGCTCTCTTTCTTCCTTCCCCCCAGGGATCTGGACCACAATGAGATATCTGGCACAATAGAAGACACCAGTGGTGCTTTTACAGGACTTGACAGCCTGAGCAAGCTGTAAGTATCTTGGCATCTGAGCTCTGTTGGAGATGACCCTGTGCCCTGCCCCCGTCTCCTTTGTTCTGGGCTGGGTAGGGGAGAGCCGGCCTTGCTATCTGCTTTTGTCTGGATGAACAGCCTGCATTCTAGCAGGAGGATTCTCTCTCAGCTTCTCACTGGGACGGGTCTCATCACTGCCTTGTGGGTGTTGGCTTCTTTTGGGTCTAAAGACCTGGTATTTGGCAGCCTGTCGGATCTGTCCATTTTAATTCAGGATGTGAAAACAGTCACAAAGCAGTCTTGCTCTCTTACTCGGTCTCTCGAAATTGTGTAAAATATTTAAAGTCCAGTAACTCCTGATGGATTTGAGTCTTTGGTCAGTATTTTTGTTGTCAGTCATAAATTTGAACTGGAACAGTCATTACCAAGTGTGGAGCAAAAACTATTTTTTATTCAAAGTTTCCAGCTGGCTTTTTGTTGTTTTAAGCTCCTAGAATTTGCTGGTTACTCTTCTAGGCATTGTGTGTGGGTGTGCTGTACAGGATTCCCCTGCTATCCAAGAGTAGAATGTTCCTATTTGGTAGGTTACTTTTCGGGTCTGGGAATGCTATTACCATCAGTTTATATGGAAAGATTTTTAAGTGTTCCCAGTCAGACCCAAAAAGTAGCCTACCACATCCTGCCAAATAAGAACATTCTCCTTTCAGACACCAGGGAAACCTGTACCTAGTGTTCTGGTGAGGGTGAGCACTCCTGAGGGTGACTTTTCTCATCCAGGAAGCAGGTGAGAGGGGTTTTATCCAAAGCACAGGGTAGGGAGGTGGCAGGATCAGGATTTCCCAGGCTGGCTTCATAGCCTGCTGTGTCTCTCACCCCACCCTTTTCTCTCTGCATCTCAACCAAACTTTCTGCAAATGTTGCCCAAGCACATACAGCCATGGGGATCAGAGTTATTTTTACTATTTACCAGCACCTCAGAGGGAGGGCTTGGAGGGCTTGGAGGACGTGACGGAGAAGCCAGTCACCACTCCACCTCCCTGAGCTTGGTCTGGGGACAGCCGGCGTAGCAGAGCACGAGTGTAAAGTAAATATTTTGAAAACAGCCAGTGAAGTGCAGGCTCTAGGAAAGCCTGTGGTGGGGCGAGTCTCTCTATACAGTGAATGCTTCTAAATGGTTTTGGAAAGTGGGCTTTTTCACACCTTTTATACTCGGAGGATTCTCAGTAAGGAAAAGTTTTTGGCTCTCTGGGAACTGTCTTGAACATTTTGTGATTTGGACAGCTTGTCAAAATGGCTGTCAGCCTTCCCTTTTCATTCCTTAAAGACTCCCCTGCTCCACCACTGCCCTGCTTTTTTCCTACACACTGCTAGCTCAGGACATCAGAAAGCACAAGGGGAAATTCGAACTGACCGGAGGAGCGGTGCTCTCAGAGCTCCAGCGTGTGCCATGCATTTGGCCACACTGTCTGATGCTGTGTTGGCTGGTCTCCTCTCAGCTTGTAACAGGGCCGTGGGGCAAGACAGGATGTCATACCCCTCCAGCGGTATCTGAGGCTATTTCTTATTCCATGGCTTCCAGGAGGCTCTTCCCTGGCAGCCGTTGGTGGTACCAGGCTTCTGGTTCTACAGAAATCTGTCTCTTTCCATGGCCTGGTGCCATTGTCCTCATTGTGTGCTGGTGTTCCTCCTACTTCAGCTGGGGGCTAGCTTTGCAGTTCCAGCTGAAGTCCAGAGAAGTCAGCATAAGCCCCCATGCTCCTCACCTGTATGGATCATTTGACACAGGCTTCCTGAAAGCAGTGGCTCCATGCTGACTCAGTCCTGAGACTCTGGGGAACTTGTTAAAATATATTCTCCAATCTCTTCCCACTCCAACCTCTAACCCACTGTGGACTTGGGATTGGAATGTCTGAACATGTTTCAAAAGACAGAGATGCACACAGATGGAGGGAATTGAAACAATAACAATCCCTTAGTCAGATTAAATATATGCAATCAGTTATTCAGGTGGGATGGTATTGTGGCCATACAAAAGGAAGTGAATCTCCTTGGATTTAAGAAAAAAAAAAAAAGATTTGTGTTGCCCATCACCTGGGCAGGTTGTAGAGTGGGAAATCAAGGGAGAGAGGAAGATTGCATGATTGGAGAGTGGTTGCAGCTGATGACAGGCAGGTGGGGTTCCTTACACTGTGATGGTGATTGAAAGCCTCAGCTTTAAAAGGGAAATGGAAAGCCAGTGCTCCTGGGCCATGACTCTGGTTAAAAATCACTGTGCGTGGCACAGGGAGATGTTAAGTGAACGCCTGTGAAAAAAGGAGAGGGGACCTCGGTAGGTGCTGCCTGAGCCAGGCAGGCAGGGTGGGGCAACCGGTGCAGCTTCCTTCACCACCGCCCTCTCTCTTGAGTGTTAGCTCTGGGAAGAGGCCATGACCTTGCAGCACCCATTCGAGTGGCTAGTGGTATCCTTGCAGTTCATGAAAAGTTAGGAAGCATGTTAGCTTGGAGAAAGATTGTCCCTCTAGATTTGCGGTGGCACACAGAACATATTCCTCCTAGGGCCTTCCTGCAGCCCCCCAAGCTCCTTGTCCGAGTGTGGGCTGCCTCTGCTGTGCGTAAGAAGTGGTGTTTGGGGACCGACCTTGGTGTGAGATGAGAGGAACTTGGGCTTCCACTCTGTTGGTCAAGGGCCTGGAGTCTTTCTAGCCACACCAGAGGCCAGACCTCAGTTAAGATGCCCCCAAGAATGGAAGACATGAGCAGCAGTGCCATGAAAAACCTCACTCTGAACACCAGGTGGGTGGTTGCCCCTAGTTTTTCTAGCTCCTGAACATAGCCCTTTTGGACAGTTCTTCAGGCTGGAGCTTCCTGGCAAGGTGGCAACATCCCTAAACTCTAGCAGGTTCCTTTCCTCCTAGTTGACCTGTGATGATGACATTCACCTGCCTCACAGACCATTTTCAGAATAGTGGAATAGCGGCTCAGGCCTGTGAACTATCCTGGGGTCAGTCTGTGAGGAGAGAAGGGAGACTTTGAGAGCACAGTGAGCATCCGAGAGGAATCATGTGCTACAGGAGCCTGCCCCTGGGTTCTAGCTCCTCGGTGGCAGTCCTTGGGAGGGAGGTGGTTGGGTGACACTTGGCTGGTGTGTGTGAAGGAGAATGTTGGGGGAAATATGCAGAACTGGATCCCGAAACTAGGTTTCTTAAATTCTGCAAGGAGCAGTGACTCTGGGTAGATGCTGCTCCCAGCTAGGGGAGTCCCACCCCCCACTCTTCACTGAGTGACAGTCCTTATTCACAAGGGCATGAGGCTGTTGTATGGCCTCAGCTACTCTAATCAACACAAGGAACCCTGCCTCCGGGGTTGTTTTAACAAGAGCCCTTAGACCTTTGGGAGCTCTGGGCTGGGAGATGTGTGAGAGGATCTGAAAGTGACTTCCTGGGGTCACTGGGTTGGGGAGATCTTTGGGGTCCCTGGATGAGGTGTAGCCAGGTCTCTGGGGCACTGTGGATGGCTGGCAACGTCCTGGCAGGACACAGCTCTCCCTTCTCCATGGGGCTGCTTTTTATTAGAGCCGCAGTCTTCCACCAGCTTCTCGAGTGTGGCCACCAGCCCTCAGTGTCTGCTGGGAGAATGTAAAGACCCGTTTCAGTCCACCAGTGGGATGATTAGCATCTGCGTAATTGAGAATTTGTTTTATTGCCATTGTCACCATTAGAAATAACTGCCTGGCTTTGTTGTAAAAGAGGTCAATGTGACTAATACTTAATGGATGAAATAAAGCACAGCTTTTTCCTGACTTTAGTTTATGGGAGATTTCACTAACCAGTTCAGAACGTTTTACTAGGTCCTGGGGCGCAGGAGCTGGGCGGGTGCTGAGTGAGTGAGGCTGGGCGGTGCTCACAGACGCACTGTGGTCAAGGAGTCCCAGGAAGCCTGGCCTCTGGGTTGCCGCATCTTTGGCTTGTTTGTTTTAAAATAAAAGCTTCAGACTGAAAGAGGTTGTGGAAATACTTTTCAGGAGATTGTTTTCACATCCACACTGACTGCCTCCGAAAGAAAGCAAGGCATGGGTGGGCTTCAGCCTTGCTGCCAGGTCACCCTCCAGGGGCAGGAAATAATGCTGGCTCTGTCTGAAGGCTGAACTCAGTTATGGGTAGGGGTAGGGGCTGCTCACCAGACAACCTGCCAAGAGTTTGTTCCTGAAGGGGCGCGATCCAGGAGTCCTGTGGTGGTGTTGCCTGACAAGGTGCAGGTAGAGATCGCACCTCCCCCATGGCTTCTGGTGACACTGGGTCTGTGGTCCTGTCTTTTGAGAGTAGTGTCCTGGTCCTTCCCTCAGCAGTTCCTCCTGAACCTGATTTTGCAGATACCTTGATGCTTGAGACTGTGGACACCACTCTGCCCCCTTTAGTTGTCTTCAGCACTCACTTGCTTGCTTTTCTCCTCCAGAGAGGGCTGGCACTTGCTGTGTGCCTTGTGGGTTCGATCTGAACTTAGGTGTGAGGCCAGAGCTAGCCCCTAGTTGAGATCATTCCCAACTCTTGAGATCCTGAAGGAAGACTTCCCCTTTCCAGCAAAGGACTGGTCACACTGGCCTTGTTCATAACTCCTGCTCTGAGCAGGACCTGACGATTCTGAGACTTTGTAGGAACTGACCCCAACCTATATTCTCTGCCAGTTCTGCAGACGGGAGCTTCTAAGAGCCCACACACCTGTTGGGTTTTCCCCCTTTGCTCCCAAGCAGACAGTTCCCAGTTTATTGATATGAAGAGGAAATGCCCTTGTGGACTCACATCAGAGTGTCTGAGAACAAGGGAGGGAATACTAGCATGTTAGCTCCTTTCATCCCCAACGTTCACCACATTTTCGGTGGCCCCCACCAGAAACAAACTGTTCTTTGGGATACCCAAAGAACTTGCTTCCTCCTTGTGTGCTGCATGGGGAAGATACTGGTTCCTGTGAAAGCCCTTTAGAATTCTTAGCATGGTTGGGATTGTGTGGAAGCAGGAGCCCTTCTCATTGGTAGGCAGTGCAGGGCTATGGGCATTTCAGAGACCTGTGTGTTTGGGATTTTATGAATCTTGGCCAGTTGGTAGCTTTTAAAATCTCAGTTCTTGCTGAAGAGGCTAGGGTGCTTTGATGTGCCCAGCAAACCCTGGGGGCAGTTGTGGCTGTATCCTGGCTGCTAAGGAGAATCTCGGTGCAAAGAACCAGGCGCCTTCTGCCCTTTTCTTGCTTCCTTTAGGACCTTTTATCCCCAGAATGCAGTTCCAGGGCTTGCATTATATCTTCTCTGGCTTTGCTTCCTCTTGGTGAAATGATGATCTGTCCCCATTAAGTCACTGCTAAATATCCCCAGCCCCCTTCCCCCTTTGGGTGGTCCTTGGAGAGAGATGGGCTGTGCTGGACAAGGTGATTTCCACTTAACATTGGGAGAGGGTCTTTTTAGACAAGACAGCTCATACAATTCCAACCTGTCATCATGGCTAAATTCTAATAAAGAGAGAAATACTTCTTTTCAGAAAGGGAAGCCTTGCATACTTGGCCCCATAATCTCAGCCCGGGTCAGATTTCCACCTGCCACTCTCTGGAGAGACTTATCAGATAGCACTCTAATTGTGTGTTCTCTCTCTCTCTCAACCCTCCCTTGTCTCTCCTGCCTCCCCCGTCCCCTCCCCGCCCCCCCATTTTTCTTTTCCTGTTTCTGGATGTTTGGAAACTGCAGAACTCTGTTTGGAAATAAGATCAAGTCCGTGGCTAAGAGAGCATTCTCGGGGCTGGAAGGCCTGGAGCACCTGTGAGTATCTTGCCAGCCCTTCCCTGGCCCACAGGCCTGCCAAATGTGGCTGCCGGGGAAGTCTGCTAGCAATTTAATCGCATCTTTGTAAACCGAGAAACAGGCTATTTGGAAACGCCAGCTGCTTCCTTCTCATTAAATAAGTCAGCTTCAACTTTGGCCTTTATTTTGCTTGTGCCAGGAACAGTTAGAGAACATATGGCTAGTCGATGAACTCTCAATTAATGCAATTGGTATTTGGATAAATACCCTCCTTCCTCCTGTTGCCTCACCACTGCCCGGGCTCCTCCGCAGGCCCCTGGGCTTCCTTCCACTACACCAGGGCTCCTCACCTGGCCTCAGCTGAGGCCTCCACCAGATCAGCTCAATGCTACCGGGTCATGTTGGACATGCCTGGAGATGTAGGGGGTCGGGGGTAGTGGAGGTGGGGGCAGTCTCTTAGTGTGGTCTCCTGAGGGCCTGGGAGGAAGAGGATGGAGCCTGCCTGGAAACATTCACTTTCACCCAATGGAGCACATGTGCCTCTAAGTACCTGACTCAGTCTTTGAATCCAGTCCGACTTTAATTCTGTTGGGTAGGGTTTTGCTGGAATGCTGCGCAGCACACACTGGACGGTGCCTCTAAGACAGCCTGGGCCCCAGGGCTATTCAGTGCATGTGAAGTGATAGCCACTTACAGTTGCATTAGTTCATGGGGGTCTGGCTGTGCTCTGTGGTTCATGAGCAAAACCAAAACTATCCAGAAAATTCCTTGCACTGTTTGACTCAAATGCGTGGTTGACATAAAGGGAATGTGGAGTTTCTTTACATAAGTATTTAAAGAGTGTTTTTTCTTTTGCAGGAACCTTGGAGAGAATGCAGTCAGATCTGTCCAGTTTGATGCCTTTGTGAAGATGAAGAATCTCAAAGAGCTGTAAGTACCTGGATTCTGTGGCTCTGATTAACATTACAATTTCTGAGTAAGAAACATCTTAATTGCATCATGCCTCATTTCATATAATATCAATAATGGCTAATAATTGTGTGTGTTTAAAAAATAATGCCCTGTGGGGGTAGATGGTGGCTCTGGGGTCAGTGTACTTTTTCTTAAAGGGCCATGTGGCAAATATTTTCAGGTTGTGGGCCACAGGCTTTGTCATAACAGATTGTTCCTGTTGTTATGGCAGAGAGCAGCCATAAATATACAAGCCACCAGGCATGACTGTGCACTAATAAATTCCTATTTACAAAACATGCAGTGGGCCTGCAGGCTTGTAGTTTACTAACTGTTCTTCTGGATGGTGGAAAATGAACTCTTTTCTACGAAATGGATAATCACTCCTTAACTATGTCAAGGAAAAGTTGCCGTCTTTTAGGTTTACTTAAAATGAAGTCCCTGTACTGAGAGACACCTATGGGATAGTGACATTGTGTCCTACCCACATATGCTACCAAGGCCCCCAGAGCCATTTATGGGTAATGGTGCCACCACCGTAAACCATAAGCCTTTGGGTGACAAAGGTTAGACGAGCTTATCTGTTTCCTAGTCTCTGGCAAAGGAGCTAGTCTAGGTGTTTAGATTAGCAACACTTACATTTCTTCTACCCATGTGTTACTCTGTTTCTATCAACAGGCAGTAGGTTCTAGTCCTGATATTAGTTCCCTAAAATTAATTTGGTTCCTACAAGTGCTGACAGAGGCCAGATGCTAAAGAATAGCTATCTTTGCACCCGACTTTATCCTCATCCCGGGTGGACCCTAGATGGAACTAAGGCAGGGCAAGAATGGGGAACTAGGGAAGCATAGGCCTGTAACTGAGAAACAGAGCAACCCCCTGTGTGTCTTACCCTGTGTGGGTAAGAGGGCAGGGCAGGTGACCTGGGCACCTGCCTTGTGAAGTTTCATTGGCTGTAAGACTCAAGTCTGTTAAATAGATACTTTTTCTTAGAAGGATCACAGTCTTGGAATGGAGGTTTGGAGGGGGTTTCAAAAGCCCATAGGACTCAGCAAAAAGCTGCAGCACTCATACCTCCTTCCTTCCTTTAGATCTCAGCATTTTGCTTCTGTCCATTTGGGTAAGACACTGAAGAAGGATGCCATAACTCAAGAGGAGGTAGTGATTAGAAGGATGGATACATGGATAGACAGGTGATCAAACAAGTATAGTAGGACATTGACTGTAAAACCTAAGTGATGAGTACACGAGTGTTCACTTCAGAGGTAATGTTGGAAGTAAAAATCTGGTCATATGGGGAGAGGGCATTTTTGTGAGAAAGGATAGGGAGAGGTTTTTCTTTGGACCTCCTAAAAATTCAGGTTTCCTATGACGACAGTTTTATAATTGGGAAAAAGCCCTTCCAGGTGCTTGGACCCTCCCGCAGTGCTTCTACATGGTCCTGGGGGCTCAGCCTTGGCCTCTGCCTGTTTCCCTTCAGTTGCTGCACATGCCCAGCTGTGGCTGGCCCCGGGCCCAGTCCCCTGATGGAGAAACGGTTCATTCCTCTCAGTCATTTTCTTTCCTCGTCAGATCAAGGCAGGTTGTACTGCACACTTAGTCATCCTCTGGGTAAATTTCCACCAGCACTGATTAGAAACACACTTTGAGTTGGAGTCATGAAAATACACAATGCAAGCCAGCTGAGTGCTGAGGTGGCTGGAGGCAGGAGTCGTGGAAGGCCAGGCCTGTTAGCAGTTGACAGGGTTGCGTTTTTAGCTGGTGGAGGAAGAGTAGTGGAATCTGTGGAGGCCTAAGGCTCAGGCTTTCAACCTAGCCTTTGTCTAAAAGCCAGGGGAGGTCAGGGGCCACTACTTGGGTCTGTTTCCTTTCCAGCCATCCTCTCGGACCAACTCATCCCCTAGGAAAGATTTCTCTCCAGGCCGAGGACCCCTTGACATCTGAGGTCTGGCTTCTTCTCTGAGGTGGTTATAGTGTGCAGGAGGAAAGACATTATCAAGGGATAAGGCCCAACAAATGGAAGAAATGTGTGCTGAGAGCGTTAGCCCTTGCACATACCTGAATAAATGTCAAATTTGTTTTCCCCAGTTTGTTTCTGAAGACTCAAATAAGATCTTACCCCTCACGCAGGTGCCTAAAATCTCACAGAGCTCAGTGTCTTCCTTGAAGCTTTCACATGCAGTTCCCAGGCTTTTCTGCTGACTATAGGAATGGGCAGCGATGCCACATGCCCCTTAAATGGGAGCTTAGCAGCGGCTGACAGTTAGAAGGCTCCTTTCCACTCTTCTCCTTGCTGATGGGTTTCAGTGACTAGTGGCAGAGTGAGGCTATCGCTCTAACACTAGCCTAAGAGATGTTTCAGAGAATTCCTGCCCATGCTGGTGCCTCCTCCGCATCCCTGCATACCCAGAACAGTTCATTATAGAAGTCTGTGCATCTTCTTGCCCTGGTTTCATCCTTGCCATCAACTGGACTCCATTCTTTAGCTCACGGCCTTGAGGTCTTCCAGGAACAGGGCAGCAGGACTCTTGGTGGACTTTATCTCTGAGTGACTACTCAGGAAGGAATGTCCACTGAGATGGCGATTCCGATTTCTGTTGAAAAACTTCATCCTCAGTTGGTGAGAAATGAAAAAGAAAATATCCTCTGTTTTGGTTGGAGCCTCACAGAACCAAAGTTGCGCATTCTCATGCTCCCTGGGCAGTGGTAATTAACTAACAGGCACTGTTTAGGGAACGCAGCCGAATTCTGCTAGCCCCTGAATTGTGCTGGTGTGGAGATAAATACACAAACAAGAGGGAAGCACATTGGCAAGGCTGATACTAGAAAGGAAAAAAATAAGCAGCTCTGCCAGATAAGAGACTCACAGCCATATCAAAAAAGAGAACTTCTCGAACTTGCTTCAGAATTCCCATCAGAGTCACACTTTGGAAGCTCCAAGTAGCTCAGAAGAGAGACAAGCAGTGGGGGCAGCACCACTCATCTCTGTCAGGATCTGTGGCCAGCAGGTCTCCAGTGTCCCCAAGGTCACACAGAGCAGTATCCATCTGAAATAGCGGTGACCTCCAGGTAGCTGCTGCTCAAGTGTGGGCCTCAGACCAACAGCCTCAGTGTAACCTGGGAGGTTGTTAGAAACGCAGAATCTGGGGTTCTACCTTGACCTCCTGAGCCAGAAACTGTATTTTATTAAAATCTCAAGGGCTGCTCAGGTCATTGCACAGGAAGTGTGAGAAAAATCTTTTCCATTCTAGTTTGATGGTGTGGATGGCAGCAGCTGATCAGAGGCAGTCCAGCCTTCTGTACTGGAGGGAGTAGTCTTTTCATGGGCACACCCTCAAAATCCTTTTTATTTTTCTTTCAGTCATATCAGCAGTGACAGCTTCCTCTGTGACTGCCAGCTGAAGTGGCTGCCCCCGTGGCTTCTGAGCAGGACACTGCAGGCCTTTGTGACAGCCACCTGTGCCCACCCGGAGTCACTGAAGGGCCAGAGCATTTTCTCTGTACCGCCAGAAAGTTTCGTGTGTGGTAAGATGGTCTTTGTGAATGTTTGGTTTTGTCATGAAGGGCAAGGAGACCAGCAGGCAACTCTTCATTATGGGAGTGAGTCCTGTGATCACATTAAACCCAGCCCATGGTTACCAATCAGCTGCTGGGTTCACATTGTTTCCCACTGAAACCACACGTCATGTTTACGGTATGGTCGCATTATGTGGTTCTTGGAGAACATGCATTTAATCAGGAGGGAGCACGAGTTGGTTGAATTACAAATCAGAATAATCAATTACAGGAAGATAGTGGTGTTCTTGAGGGCTCTGATGCCCGGGTTTAGCTGTGAAATTACTGGGTGTATGAGACTGGGGTTTTAGTGTATGTTTCTTTCCACCCCAAGAATTAAAGGTTAAATACAGGAAGAACAAATCTCAGGAGAACGGTCGCTGTAGTAAAAATAATTCCTTGATGTTGACTTGAGCTCTTGCTATTTCTCCAAACCACTGAAATCTGCACTTGTAGCTGTACATTCCTTTTTCCTTTGGATTACTGGAATGCAGCACTTGCCATCTTTTTAACCAGAGGTGGTTAGCATCCAAGTTTGGTTCCAAAGAGCACAGAGAAATGCCGAATACACACACACGCACACACACTCTCAAACAGAAATGACATCGCCTTGTGGTCAGTAAGATGTGATGAAAGAATGTAATGAATTTTGAGTTGTTCTGGTTTCTGCTCTAAGTGGGAATGAAGGTGGGTTCCCCAGCATGAATGAAACCGCAAGGCAGGTACGTGTCTCTTCTGTCTTCTGTCCTTCCCAGTGAGCCCTGAGCTTTGGAATCCCTCTTGGGATGCTGCTGCCCTGCCCACCATATCCATTACTGAATATGGAGGGTTGATTCTTGTGTTCTAGCATTGCATTATCTGTTAATGACATGAGTTCAGTCCACTTTTCTTACAGTTTTGTAGAACTCCAGTAGGTGCAAATTCCTTTCTAGTTTTATATACTCTTGGTGAATTGACCAAAAAAGTTATTTTTTCTCTCTAGGACCAACTTTTGTCTTAAAGTCTATTTTGTCATACAATAGATACTGTGGTTCTCTTTAATTTTGTATTAGATACCTCCTAGTATACATGGCAACTACTGAGAAAATAATATATATATATATATATATATATATATAAATGGGAATTCCCTTGCTTCATTTATATATTTTTTAGTTTCTTAATAGTTGCCATGGGGATTATAACAACATCTTAAAACAACTTAGTTCAGATTAATAATGAAATTCAACAGAATGCAATACTTTACTCTTGCTTTTGTTTTGAAAATGGGAATTGATTTAATTTCTCCATTGTTTGAGGTGCTGGATATAGAATTCCTAGTTGACTTTGTCTTCCTACTGCCTTCTCACCTCCATGTTTTCTGATGAAAAGTCAGCTGTACATGTTGAGCCTTCCTTCTAAGTGATGAGCTCCTCTCAAGATTCGTTGACTTTGACAGCTTGACTAAGAGACTTCTAGGTGTGGGTCTTTGAGTTTATCCTTTTTTGGAATTCATGGACGTGCAGATACTGTTTTTCATTAAATTTGGGAAGTTGGAGCCATTTCTTCAAGTACTCTGTTTTTCTTGGACTCCCATTTTTTGTGTTTTTATGTTTGATGCTGTCCCACAAGTCTCTGGCACTGTTCATTTTCCTTATTTGTTTCTCAGAATGGATAATCTCAATTGGCCTGTTTCAAGTTCACAGACTCTTCTGCCAGCTCAGCTACTGAACCCCTCTAGTGAACTTTACATTTCAGTCCTTGAACTTTTGAACTCCAAGATTTATATTTCCCACTTTTACAACTGCTCTCTGTTAGTACTGTTAGTGAGAACTTATTAGCACTATTTGGTAAGAAATCATCCACATACTTTAATTCTTGTAGACATGGTTCCCTTCAGTTTTTTGAATATATTCACATAACTAGTTAAGTCTTTGTTTGGTAAGTCCAATATCTGGAATTCTTCAAGGACAGTTTCTCTTTAGTGATTTCCCTCTCCTATTTTTTTTTGTGTGTGTTATAAAATTTGGAGTTTTATGTTGTTTCCTAAAGATTGGGCATTTAACAAATCAAAAAGTGCTGCCAACTAGCACTTTTTAGAGGTCAGGTTCTCACTCTGACAGACTACCATGGAGCTAGACAGAAAGGAATGGGACTGAGGGTAAGTTAAAATATCTCAAAGCTCACTTTTCTGACTGAGATTTGATGTTTTAATCAGCACTCTATTAAGCCTTTGGTATTCTTCAAGAATTTTGAAAAATTTGATTATGACCTTTTTTAAGTGTTTTCATTGTTTAAATGGAGGTACAGTATTCTCAAGTTCTTTGTTCTAACATTTGAATTGCATCTCACCCTGTTCCTTTTGGAGTAAAGTCTGAAGTCATGAGTAGTTATTCCAGACACTATGTTTTGTTAAAGTAAGCAAGTCAGTTGTAGTCCTCTTGTGGAAACTGCTGGTTGATTTGATAATTGAGTAGTGGTGGATTTGTTTTAATCAAGGTCTATCAGAGGTAAGCATTGCTCATAGACTGAAAATTGTGTGAGACCAAATATGACTTCCTTGTAATGTCTGAAGAAGTTGGCGATTCACAAGGACCCTGAAAGACTCAGATCCTGCGCAGTGTCTGACGAATTCATGTTAACTTAAACAGCAGCTGGTCTCTCTGTGTTCTAAGAGCCTGAGTGATTACAGCTGACCTTTCTCTCCCCAGATGACTTCCCAAAGCCACAAATCATCACCCAGCCAGAGACAACCATGGCTGTGGTAGGCAAGGACATCCGGTTCACGTGCTCAGCAGCCAGTAGCAGTAGCTCCCCTATGACATTCGCTTGGAAGAAGGACAATGAGGTCCTGCCCAACGCTGACATGGAGAACTTTGCCCACGTCCGCGCACAGGATGGAGAGCTGATGGAGTACACCACCATCCTACATCTCCGTCGCGTCACTTTTGGGCACGAGGGCCGCTACCAGTGTGTTATTACCAACCACTTTGGTTCCACCTATTCACACAAGGCCAGACTCACAGTGAATGGTACGGAAGTGTTACCTCTTTATTCTGGAGTAAGATTACCATGACACAACAATGGTGCTCTTCTCTCATTTGTGTAGAGAAGATTGAGCAGGAGAAGCACAATTTCATTGGGATGGTGTTATTCTGTCATACTCTATTGCCTGCATTTGTCCAAAAACATACTTTGTAGGTAGAAACATTATTCTCAGTATTCTTTGAGAATATTCTGGTGATTTTTTAAAACCCAGCTATTATGTTGAGTAGATGGACTAGCCCTGGAGTGCGTGGGGGGAGGGGGAGGGTTAGGAAGGGGGTAAGGTTAGTTCATGGGCTCTGCCTCTGTGGTGGCTTTGGAGTACAGGGCTGCTCAGCCTGACAGCAGCCTGACAGCAGAATAGTTCTGGGAATGTCTGACAGGGATTTTATTTCCCCACTCAGTGAAGAAAGTACAAGGTGGCTTTCTTCAGGCTACTTGTTACTCAGGACTGCCACCCCACCCCAGTAACCCAACAAGATTATCCTAAATACTAAACTTCCAATTAGAATTTGGCTTAGGGGTCATCAGATGTGCTGTAACTTCTGTGCTCTTTAGGTTCTGCACACAGAAAAGCATTCTTTTCCACTTTGGCTAGGTTGCTTGGCTTATTCTAAGTGACTCCTCATTGTTTCTCAGAAGCCCGTTATACTCTCAGAACCCCCACCACAGGAATCTTGATGGGAACTGTAGTGATGCCTGACACGGAGCTGAAAGCTTACCCCTTTGTCTAGAAATATCTGGGTTCAGTGAGCTAGGTGAACACCCTTAGCCCAGGTATGTACAGTAATATACCCCCAGCACCTGTCCAAAATGGGATTCTTCAAGAGGAAAAGGTCAACCCATTGGCTTTCCTCATGGAAAGGCATGTCATCTTTCCCTCAGTCATTGCATCTCAATGGAGCATTTTGTTTCCCAGCCTCCTTCCTGGTGGTAAATTAAGACGGGCATGCATCTAACCCTAGCATTTATTGCTCCCCACCCCATTTATAGACTGATGACCATTTATAGAATAGAAGAGGAAACTTTACATTTGAGGGGCGATAGTGACGTGAGACTGGTGAAATACTGTCTGCAACAGGGAGAAGCCTGTTCAAGTTTAGGATTGACCTAGGCAGCTAATGGCAGGGAGAGTGGTGGGGTGGGGAACAAACACAAAAGAGATGTTTGCCAGAGGGTCTTCCAGCTTTATGTACCCCCTTCTTCAAAAGTCCAACCCCCTATGTGCATATTTTGCAGTGCTGCCGTCATTCACCAAAATGCCCCACGACATTGCCATCCGGACTGGCACCATGGCCCGCCTTGAATGTGCTGCCACTGGCCACCCCAACCCCCAGATTGCCTGGCAGAAGGATGGAGGCACAGATTTTCCAGCTGCTCGTGAACGACGTATGCATGTCATGCCAGACGACGATGTGTTTTTCATCACTGATGTGAAAATAGATGACATGGGGGTTTATAGCTGTACTGCCCAGAATTCTGCCGGCTTCATTTCTGCGAATGCCACCCTGACAGTCTTAGGTTTGTCTACTAATACAAGAAGTGTATATATATTTATTTGTGTAGATGTGTACTGTGGGAGAAAGTTATGTATTATCAATGTGTCAAACTGTTCTGCAGAGCCTCGGTGGGTAAGGGTTAGAGGCCTGTTGCTACTTTAACAATTTGAGCTGCTTTTCAGTCTTGAACAAGCAGTTTTATCTCTAAAAAGGAAAACAGGTAGTCAGTGCATGATGAGGGTCTTGATAGGGCTTGATAGGTAAAAAACAATTAGTAAGAAGTCCTCGCTCAACTGGGCAGGGTGGGTGTGTCCATGCCTAGAAGTTTGTTCATTTTCCTAGTTGCAGCCCTGCCTATTCTGGTCATGATGTTGTGTTAGAAGGTTCTCTGAAAAGATTCCTGCTCTGACTAAAGGTCTCCTCTGGTATTTCACTCATGTCTTGGAGGAGTGTCCTCTATTCAGACATGACGGCAGATCTACAGCAACTGAAGCCCACACAATAACCCTAAAATATCCCCTGGACTCTTACAGAAACCCCATCCTTGGCAATGCCCTTGGAAGACCGCGTCGTGTCTGTGGGGGAAACAGTGGCTTTCCAATGCAAGGCGACTGGGAGTCCCCCGCCCCGCATCACCTGGCTCAAGGGGGATCATCCGCTGAGCCTCACTGAGCGGCACCACTTCACTCCTGGGAATCAGCTGCTCGTTGTGCAGAACGTGGTCGTTGAGGATGCAGGCCAGTACACCTGCGAGATGTCCAATGCCCTGGGCACCGAGCGAGCCCACAGCCTGCTGAGCATCTTGCCCACCCCTGGGTGCAGGAAGGATGGGACCACCGTGGGCATCTTCACCATCGCTGTGGTGTGCAGCATTGTCCTGACCTCCCTGGTCTGGGTGTGCATCATCTACCAAACCAGGAAGAAGAGTGAGGAGTACAGCGTCACGAACACAGGTCAGCGCCACAGGCAGAGTGTACTTTCAGAGGGATGGAAAGCAGTGACGTGTCGGAGAGATCAGCTCCAGGGGTTTTTTTTTTTTAAAGGACCTCAGAGTATTTAGAAGTCCGTGGCCTTTGGAACCATGAAGCCATTCTTGACAGCTGAGGCTGGCTTCGTTGTCACTGTTTTTTAACTTTCAGGAGTTTGACATTCAGTGGCAATACTCTTCTAAGTACAGCACAAAGGGAGCAGTTGCATGAGGCTTCTTTGGCACGTGCTGTGTTGCCGCATGGTGGACTGTTGCTTCCGTGACCTCGCATCACAGTGATGTACCTGTGTTTTCTGTCTCCCACCCCATCGCTGTTCTCTCATTTCCTGTGGACTCAGATTTCTGGTCACCATGCTTTTTATTCCTGGTACAAAGCAGGTTCTGGAAGAACACTGGAGCAAGCAGACTCCACACTGTCTCTTGGCAGCTGCCTCATGTGAGAGATCCTGATTCAGGGTCTGCCAGTGGGCATGTGTCTGTCTTATTACCACAGCTGGTGTTAAGACTGTTCTCTTTCCTTGCAGATGAAACCATTGTGCCTCCAGATGTTCCAAGCTACCTCTCTTCTCAAGGGACTCTTTCTGACCGACAGGAGACAGTGGTCAGGACTGAGGGTGGTCATCAGGCCAATGGGCACATCGAAAGCAATGGTAAGGCCTCAATGCCTGATGCAGCCATGTTCCCAAAAGCTAGAGGTGACTTCAGCTCCTCCCCAAGAGAGGTGCATGACATGAGATAGAGCATGTCTGTTGCTGGAAGACAGCAAGACTAAAGGCTTTTTGGTGGAGCGTTCTGGACCTTGCCTATGCAAATTCTATGAGGCTTATTACTCTTGTACCCCAAGAAGTAACTATTGGGCTTTTCCTCTCCTAGTCAGGATAGAGTGCCTGAAATAAGAGCTGCATCCCTTGCATAGGAGATGTGCCCAGCTCTGCTTTTTGTTCCCATACCAGAAAGACCTCACAAGCATGAGCTAATTCGGGGGGGGGGGGGTGAAGAAAGGGGGGACGAAGCACTTTCTTGGGGCAAGTTTATTTTCTTAAGATTTGCTCATTAACATGGCTAAGGATGCTGCAAGGCCTGCTTGGGGGGTGATATTAGAAAAGCTCCTCTTGGATCTCTTGGTGATTAACCCCATAATCTAAAGACTTATTTGAAGAGACCCACTCATGTAGCTTGGCCCATTGTTAAGACTGCAGTGTGCTAAACTTGGAGTTGAAAATTTTGTGGGCATCGATTGCAGGTGTTTGTCCAAGAGATACAGGCCTCTTTCCAGAGGTGGATGTTCATGGCATCACATGCAGGCAGTCCAAGCTCTGTGTTGGATTTAATAAGGAAGCACATAAAGTGATGGAGAGAGTTGATGGGACACCTGGGCCACTGAAGACAGGTAATAAGATGATTTCATCAGGAAAAGCGTTTTGTCCTCCAAGTATGAGCATGTTTTCTCATTAAATGAGAGGGCAAGATATATTAGTGACCTGGGAATCTTAGAATTTGGTATTTAATATATAACTAGGAAGCTGTGGGGCTGTCTGTTTGGATTCAGAATAGGGTACCTTTAAGTAAATCTCTGGTTTAAAGGGCAAGACCCAAAGAAAAGTACGTTTCACCAGTGTTATTTGAGGACTAACTTTCTGACTATTCAGAAGATTATTGGCACTGTGTGGTACTGCATTCAAATCAGAATAGTCTAACTGCAAACTAATTGTTTAATCATGGAAAACTCTACTCTTCATTAACAGCCTGGTTGGTGTCCAGTCATTTTTCTGTGAACGTACTGGGGGGGGTGGGGGGGGGAAGCTTCTGACAGCTGAGGGATCAGCCTGTTTAAGGGGGACTGCAGTCTCAATGGTTATAACCGTCTCATGCTGTCCACAGAGCACAACAGCCCAGTCACAGGTAGTGACTGCAACACTGATGCAGACAGTTACTCCAAGGAACAAGCCTTCAGTCCTCAGCCAGTGTCCAGAGACAATGAACAGTTGGGTGCAGTGAACACCCTGGAGCCCAGTCAGCGTGGCCAAGAACACGCGTCATATCCTGCAAGCAGTGGGACTGCTGATGGGTCCCCTGACTCCAGGGGGGGCCTCTACCCCAGTAACCACGACAGAATGCTGACAGCTTTGAAGCAGCAGCCCGTGGCATCACTGGATGGAAAAGGTAATGTTTCACTATCTCCTAAGGCATCACCTCCACTGGCAGGGGCGGGGAAGCCCATGAGATGGACCGGTGATCTGATGTGCTCTCTTTCTCACAGGGGCGTCCCCTCGGACTTTAGCAAGGTTGTGTGAGCCGGATTCCACGGACTTTCTGCCCTCCTGTACATTGATTCCGGGCAATTCTCAGCTCACAGAGGCCCACTTGGGCTTTCCTGATGTCCCCAGGGAAAGCCAGCACTTGCTTCTTTCCAACGGACACCTTCCCAAAGCATGTGACTCCAATCCTGAGTCCACACCACTGACGGGACAGCTCCCCGGAAAGCGGAGTGCAGTGCCACTGCTGTTTGCACCAAAAATCTAGGCTTTGTCTACCTCAAGCTCTTGTGTTGATCCCTACAGGACAGAGAGGTAGAAGAGAGGTGGTGAGGAAGCTTGGGTTCAAGCGTCACTGATCTGTACATAGTTTTAACTTCCATGTGGAGTATCGGTAGTTTAAAGGACTTATAGCTGAAGCACAGAAAAGCAAGTGGCTTTTGTGTAAAAAAGGCAGAAAAGTATTTGATACCATTGTACATAAGAGTTTTCAGAGATTTCATATATATTATATATCTTTTACAGAGGCTATTTTAATCTTTAGTGCATGGTTAACAGAAAAAAAGTCATACAGTTTTGACAATATTTTTCCATATCAGGTTGCTGTTTAACTTTGGAGCGTGGGGTTAGTTCTGGTGCCTTAATGCATGGATGGAATTTATAGAAACTAAAAAACCACATTTGTTCCCAGGAGTTTGGGAGGGAGAAGGAAGGATGGAAAGTGCTTGATTAGTCTTGCACTCCTCGGGATCCAGCCCCAGGATGCTTTGCAGTCAGTCACATGCAGCAGGAACTCCAAAGCAGCCCTGGCCCCAGGGAGAGGCCATTGAACAAACCTCACTGTGGAGCCCAGAGGTGTGACTGTCATGTTCCTTCCTTCGTAACCATGACTTCTCAGCTGTTTCAATCCTTGAATAGGCTTAATGGGGGCTGTTGCTCTATCACAAGCAGTTAAGCACTGCTATTCTTCCTTCTTTGAATCTCATTTTACGATAAAAGCAAATGTGGTCTTGTCAGTATCATTTGATTGTCATTTGAGGCTTTTTTTTTTTTTTAAACAAGACAGAGGCTGCTGGTGTTGGTACCTGTGGATTTTTTCGATTGTAATGTTTATTCTGCCATTATAATAATTACATTGGCCTGGGGGGAGAGAAGGACAGACTCTGGAGCAGCCTGTCCATGTCCTTCCCTTGTAGATGGCCAGGTTTAGACTGTCCAGGTCCTCCTGGATTTATTTGCACTTTTGCGATCTAGAACTAACCATTCTGTGAGTGCCAATGTGTGTGTTTCAGGAAAAACTACTTTAAAACAAATATCTTTAGTCAAAAAGCTGAAGGTATATATTGACAAAAAAAAAGGTTACCTTTGTCAAATTTTCTTGTCAAATGTCATTACTTTTCCAAAAGGTAAGCAGTTTAGAACTTTGTTCTCAACAGATTGTTACTTCCACAAAATATGTGAATTTGCTGCTTCTGAGAGGCAATGTGAAAGAGGAAGTATTACTTTTATGTACAAAGTTATTTATTTATAGAAATTTTGGTACAATGTACATTGAAAAACGTAAAATATTGAAGTGTCTAACAAATGGCATTCAAGTGTCTTTAATAAAAGTTCATTTTTAAATGTTAAGTATGTGGTTGGGGTCATTTTTCTATGTTGACTCACACAGTTTCATTTTATTTAATTCCACAAATTCCCTTATAAATGCACATCATTCTGCCTTAATTACCTTTTTCCCCAAAAAAGGGGAAAAAATTCTAGACAAAGCAGAATCTCTGTTGCTCCAGGGAAGACACGACACCACTAGATTCCTGAGATTTCTCCCTAAATTTTAACACCTGGAGCTTATTAGTCAAGCTTTAAAATTGTAACCCCTCTGATTGCCAGTATTGAGCTTAAAACTCCAGGCAACAAATCTTTCTAGTTAGGAATGAATAAAGTTTCCCAAGCTCACCCAGGCCCTTCCTTTCAGTCTGTAGAGAATGGTGGGTGCAGTTCATTTCCTCTGGGCCTGCTCCACCTAGAGGCCAGTGGGGCCATCTAGTTACTTGCCCTCTTTTATATACCACATGGGCTGCTGGACACTTCCCTGCAAAATACAATTGTGTGTTTTTATAGGTGAAATGTGAAGGTAATTAAAAACAGCAGTTTGGTTACCCAACAGGAATGTGTGCCATGCACCTGTAGTTCATTTTTCAAGCAAATCTATAAGCTGACACAATAGGATTTAACCCAGGGAGAGACGCCCACCCACATACAAGGGTTCGCCCCAGTTCTGCTTACGTGTTCCCAGTCTAGCCATTCTTTAAACTTGCAACCATCTCTGCCTTCCGCTGAGTGTACTATCAGGGGCAGGAAATGAAAGATCAGCTGTAGATCAAATGAAAGCTCTGAAGGGCTTGGACTCAGCATTACCAAACTTATTTATTAAGGGGATCTGAGAAAATTGCTCAGAGTGCCTCTGTGGACATCGTTTTCTCTTAACTTTCTGGCAAATACGCTGATGACATCATTTGAGTCAGCTCACAGCATGGAAGACGCGCTTCTCCGTGTTACGATCTTAGCAGACCTGGCTTTCTGCCTGTATTCTGTGGTTCAGAGGGCCAAGCAGCTGCTCACCGGAAGGAGACAGTTCTCACAGCGGTCACCTTTTTTGAAAGTAGATGTGGGCCCATCACTGACTCATGAACCTTCGGTGCCAAATTCCAACAGCAAGCTGCGAGTTTGGTCGTAAGCACCCAGAAAGATGAAACCTCCCAGACTGATTGCTGCCATTCGAGGGAAGACACCTGCAAATAATCTAGGGGGAATGCAGGGGGAGAGAGTTCAATTTTGTGTGTGTGTAAGAAAAAAAATTAAATTCCAACACCTACAGCTTGCTAGATTCAACACACCATGCTCATTAAACCCCACAGAACACTTACAATGTGCTTTTTCCTTTCAGAATGGTACTAAATTACATTCCCAAGTAGACTTGTTTAAGTTTAAGCCCAGCTGTTGGCTAAAGTGTCTAAATACCAAAGGGCTTACTTGAGAGCACTCACAATTAAGTAATTAGTCAAGAAATAGTAACCGCCTCCACCACAGTTTAAAACTTTTCTGACCATTTTTGTCTTTTAGAGATAATGAAATCAACTTTCTATTAAAAGGGGTCGGGGGGCTGAATCCAGGGACAGCTGGAGGGTGGGCCCATTCTGGAACCGTAAAGTAGCCTCTGGGTCTCACCAGCTCCACCGCTCCTCTCCAGGTCTCAGTCATGCTCTGTCTGACCCACAGAGGTGATGCTACAACAGGGAATAGAATTTCCCAGGTTCCTCCCCTCTAAAGAAGGACACCTGCTTTCTCTCCCTTCTAAGGATGGACAAAGGCCAAAGAGGCCCCGGCGGGAAGGAAGCAGTACCTCCTCAGGTTCAACCTCTAGCACAAGACGCCATTCACTCCCAAAGGTATGACTTTGCTGCTGGGGATGTGGATTCTAGATTTGTTCTTTGAAAACCTTCCCACAGCTTTATGCAAAGATGTTCCTTAAGCACTGCTGATAGAGTCCCAAAGCTGCATGTATACTATGACTGCATGTTAAACAAACACGGCAGGGATGGTTCCTTAGACTCCCTGGAGCATGGCACACAGGAGACACACCCTGCCTATAATTTCTCTACTGACAGAACAGTATTGTAACCAGGCGTATTATTTTTGTTAAGCAGAAAAACCAAATTACAAGATCAAAAGTAGTGAATTTTCTAGTGAAATGACTTTGGAAGAAGATGGAAAATGGTCATTATGCCAACAGTACTGTATGCACCTTTAAGGTGCAAGGAAAACCTCCAGGACAGGTTCCAAATGATGGCTGGCCAAGTCAGGGCACTGGGAGGAAGCTCCTGCTGCTGAGTTCAGGCCACCGGCTGTGTCCTTCCTGAACAACTGCAGGGAGAGGTCAGCCAGCCTCACTGCTTCTGAGCCACTCAGCACTTCTGAGGAAAGTGGGAACTTCAGAGTAGATCTGTGGGACTCTTATTTTAGTTAAGGACTTAAATCCTTAACTAAAATATTACACATGAAATGAGAACCTCCTTTACTTGTCCAGAAATAACCATGAAAATTCTATAAAAGACCAAAATACATTTGTAAGAAAAAAGTTGTTCAGCTCAACATTGTGCACATTGTTTTAGTATGAGGTGGTCTGTGAGTGTAGAAACTCTGAAGTTACCACTTTGAGGCCAATGTCCTTCTGGCCTGAAAACTTACTCATCTCCCTGCCTCTACCCTGCAAAGAGAAAGGTGCTAGAAGAGCAAGACCACACAAGCCATGAAATCCTCCCCATTTCCTTGCTATTCTACTTATTTCTAAAGTCAGTGTCTTGTTCAGCTTTTGCTGCTAATGAGCTCAGCTGCTCTTGGCAACAGGCAGATGGAAGCAGTTTATGGTTTCACTAAATGACAATTGAATCTATTAACATAATTACAGCCTTAAAGTAGTGTAATTTGTACAGTAAGCTCACCAACCAAACTCGGGAGGCAAAGACTTGTAGGAGAGCCAGGCTGCGTTCTTGTGACCAGAGATCAAAGGCAGTAACACACGTAAAGCACGTCCCATCGCACCCAGCACATGAGACGTGAGCATCAGTAGCAGTTAGTATATACAGTCAAGACAGACCAAAAGCAGGTTAACAGAAGAAACGGAAGGAGCAGTGCAAGGTACGCAGGCTTCTCATCTGGTTTCCAGCTCTTGGACTGATGGGCACGTGGTATTTTTATTTTGAGGAAATTAGTCTGCCCTAGAAGATATACGTAACCACACATAAGGGCAAATGCGTAACCATACATATGGGCACACACACAAATGGGGCTCCTATGGGAAGCAAAATGCAGGTACAAAGTGTCATCACCTTAATCTGTGCTGAGGGATCAGAGCCACTCAGCTTCCAGGCAGGAGCCTGCTTCTGCCAGGCCAAGGGGAATACCCAGGATCGAAGGCAGGTGCACGCTGGGAAACAAACTGAGATGCACCTTTGGTACTAAGGCTACCAAAAACCACAGCTCAGAACAGTAGCCCCACATTTGCAGGATCTTCTGTTTTTGTTAAATGCTTATCAAATTATTTATCTTTTATCACTTTAAGAGAAAACAAACAACACTTCCTAAGAAGCTTGGCTGTCAGAACACTCTGCTAAGGACCAGTGTGCATATTAATGAATCCAAGCCTACAGCAGCTTCCAGAAGATAAGCAAAAAAATGCAGTTTACATTTCAGGGACAAGAGTGGGAACAGAGGTCCTGGGCATATTTATGACATATCTCCTCTACCTATAAGTTTTGGTGCTGCCAAGTTACATGATAACAAGTATATACCACAACTGGGACAGGGGAGACTTAGACCATATACTCAAACTGCATCTCTAACAAGCTTTGGTGGCTACCATTTTGCAGATTATGCGATTCCCAAGCATCACAACTTTCTCCAGAAAGGCAGAAGCAGTAGTTCAACACAGACTCCAGCTTTGACTAGTCATTGCCAGAGTTTAACATGCACTATATCTAAATGAGACAGTGAGATTTGGTGGTTTGGCTTTATGATATGAAAAAACTACTAAGATATAATTTCTCTGGCCCAACTCACTATCTAAAACTCTAGGGATCTTTTACCTGTTGCTACATAAGTCGCTTTAGAGCTTCTTTTTCTCCTACCATTTCTTTGTTCCAGTGTGGAATCAGTGTCTAATGCGCTTCAGGAATGAGCAGACAATGTGTTACTTCCTCATACAGCAATGGCTGCCTGGTGTGGCATACAGCCCCCTCTGCCTCTCCCACCTCAATTCTTCCTTTTTGTTAAACCCAGTCCTGGTCCTGCAGGAAACCAGTATCAATCCATCAGAAGAGTGACATTCAACAAAACCACCCAATATTGCCTCTTTTTCAACTTCTAGTTGAACATTCTCAATATAAGACAAGGCTGCTGTCCTGCAAAAATCATACCTGGGGCCTGATGAACCTGCTTCCTATTCCCCAGACTATCAATAGCTGAACTGAAAACTTGCTAAGTATACATGAAATGACACATATATAACCAATGCCACAGGGACAAGGAAGGAAGTAACAATGCTGTGGCTTTGCTGTTCACACCAACTGAACTCCAAGGATGCTCACTCCAACCTTTTCCAGGAGAAGACAGCTGCATTGCTCACAGGAAACTCCTTGAGAATGATTTCACAAGGAAAATAATAATTTCACATATCTTTATAGAGCCCAACATTTAAGCAGCTTCAAATAGCAGAGGTTTATGTTGTCAAAGCAACGTCAAAATAAGATTTTGAAAGACTTTTTTAGAATACGACATGAGGAATTCTGAGGTGTTTAGTCAAATGTCCAGCACTAAGGTATGTGGAAATACTAGTAGTAAAGGATGTACCCCAAACTACAAATGCCTTCTTACAATTCTCACCTCTGTCCCTGTACTACATAACTGGAAGCTAGTTTTATTCCTGCTGCCACACATGTGCAGACCATCTAACAGCAGGGGCCATATATGTGCAGGCCATCTAACAGCAAGGGGTTCAAGGCTGGACTCATCTGGCTAGAATACTACATCAAGTTGCTTATGTGGAAGACCGTCAACTAATGTTTTGCACAATATTCATGAAGAGACCACAACCAGGACGTAAGCAGGAAAAGGAAAGCTATTCAACCCACATGAAACTAAGGGGGAAGCACCCGGGGTGAGGCAGCTGAGCACTCGTCCTTGTCCTTACCCTGACAGCCCCTGTGTCTGCCAGACTCCATGCAGGGCTGAGAGCACATTCCCACTAGCAGTGCTGGAACCGGCCTGCAGAAAAAGACAAATATCCATTGAGTGATGAGACTGTCCTGTTAATGGCTGGTTCTCGG
>PVHY01008121.1:0-52579 GCA_004024945.1 Uropsilus gracilis
CTAAAAATGATAGATTTTTAAGTGTGGAATGTAGGATTATGTTCAGTAAACAAGGACTGAACTATAGTCACTAATACCACAAGCTCAGTGGAGTCCACCATAAGAATCACTAGAGGTAAACATTGCCACACATGCTCATCAAACAGACCTTCATCTTTATTTCTAAAAAGAACTATGATTGGGTTTGAAAAGGTTACATTAATGACTTTATGCTTTTTTCCCCATTCACAAGAAATGAGAGGACTCGGAATCAGATAGAGGTCAAAGAACACCTGTATTAATAATAAGCCAGTGAAGAATTTAGATTAGTTGTGGAGGCCAATGAGCATGTTGGCAATTTTTGCCTTCCCCTCTCCAGGGTAAACTGTGAGGCAGCAAACTCAAGATAAAGTCCAGTAAGGATTATTGCCTTACTGATCTGGGGAAGAGAGGTGCAGAGAAGAGACTGATTACCATGACTTAAAGCGTTTTGACCGATGGTCAGTTCTCCAAAATCAAGCAAAAAAGAACGGGAATCATCTATCCAACAAGATAACTTAATTTTCCATGAAAAGATGTAAAAGATGAATCGAGAGAGCAATGTTTCTTGAGGGAAGTCCTTCATCTTGGACACAGGATGAGTGAGCAGTAACTGTCACTTTCCTACTATTTGTACATTTGAAATACAGATTAAAAGAGATAAAAGATGCTCTCTTGGGAATCTACCCAAAAGAGACCTATATGTGGGTACAAAGGGACACCTGTGCTCGGAGGTTTACTGCAGCACAATTTATAATTGCAAGGTCATGGAAGCAACCTAAATGCCCCAAAACAGATGCCTGGATGAAAAAAATGTGGTACATATACACAATGGAATATTACTCATCAATTAAAAATGACAATTTTGACGATTTTATAACAACATGGATGTACTTAGAAGGAATCATATTAGCAGAAACAAGTCAAGAAGAAAAAGACAGAAACCAAATGGCTTCACTAATATATGGGATATAGTGAAAAAATAAACAAAAGCTTTGAGGAAAAGTCAAAACAAGCTAAGCACCAAACTGAAGAGCACAACTTTGAGCAGGAGGGAAAGGAGGGGGGGGGATGGAGGGGAAGGGGGGTAAACCCTGGGGATTACAATGTTGTGAAATTTATATATAAATAAAAAAAGAAAAAAGAAAAAGAAAAAAAAGAGATAAAAGACAAACTGTAGCCGGGCACGGTGGCTCGTGCCTGTAAGCTTTAGCCTGTGAAGCCGCCGGGGCTAGGGATCGCAGTTCGAGTCCCATCCGGGGCGTGGAGGGAGACCTAGTTCCAAAAAAATAGCTGGGCGTGGTGGCGCACGCCTGTAATCCCAGCTACCTGGGAAGCTGAGGCTGGGGATTGCTTGAGTCTGTTGTACCCTGGGCAACGAGAGCCTGAGGTTCCACGGGCAAAAATAGCGAAACCTAGTCTCAAAAAAAAAAAAAAAAAATTAACTGTAACCTAATAGTTAAGTGCAAATATTTTATAAACACATGTCACTTAATAGATTTTCTCCTATTAACCAAATTTCAGCATTCATTTGAATGTAAGGATGAATTTATTAAAAGTTACAAAAAAAGAGGCACATTTTCTTGGTCTATTATCAGGGGTTTGTAATGACTTACTGGAACTAGGAAGACCACTGATTTCATGAGAAAATAAAACACTACAAAATTTAAGATAACTTAGTTTGTCACAATTGCAATTTACATTGATTTTTAAAATGAATCTTAAGTTCTTGTTGGTTAAGAACACAATACAAACTATAAGGAATAAATCATGGTCCCAAAAGACAATAAAAAATACAGAACTGTCACTGATCCCACAAGAATACAGAAACAGTTATCCTATCAGAGGAAAACTGAATATAGCATAGGGATCTAGAATTTGTTATCAATGAACGATACACATTCCTTTCTTCCTATACTCTCTATCTCCTCAGAAAAGATGCAGTATCTAAATTGGAATGTCCCTTGAGCAATTAAAGTCATTCTAAAGCAAGTTAAAATTCTGACAAAATCATCTCAGTCTACATACACTATTCCTAGAGACTCCTAGATCCTTTCTAAGGCTTTCAGAACCAATTTAAAATCCTACAAATACATCAAGGTATACCTCCACTGTGTGAGGGCTTTAATGTCCACATGCAAATACTTAAATTTATTGAGTAAAAACTGTCAAGCAATTACTCATTTTGAGAATTATTGTTTGGTTTTGGTTACCATGTTTATGAATTTATATATTTATTAAATACTGAAGTGTCTACTATGTGGCTAACTATGAAGCAAAAAAGATGTTATCTGCTCTAAAAATGGCAACTATCTTGCCTAAGTCAGGAAGTGGCCTAGTCCAAGTTCTAAAAGTCCTTCTTATGCCAACTAGAGAGTTATGAAGTGAGCTAGCTTATACATGGTATGTAAGTGGCTAAAAGAGATGCCACACTGGGTCACTATCATGCCTGGCTTCTAGTTTAGGGTATGGATATCTCAAGAGAATTTTCTAACTTAATTATCTCCAATTCCTCCCAAATTTATTCTCTCTTGAACCCCAATCTAACCAGACTACTGCATCTCACCACAACATTTAAACAGCTCTTGCAAAGATGTCAATGAGGTTGCCACACTGTTACAATAAATTGTCAATTCTCAAAATGCGTCTTATTTCAATTATCATCAGTATTTAACCCAGGTCATCACTTTCTTCTCTTTAAAATACTTTCTTCATTTAGCTTGAAAAAGACCATCTTTTCTTGGTTTGCCTCCTACTTTGCTAGTTGTTCTCCTTCCATCTCCTTTGCTGATTTTTTTCTTGTTATTATGATTTTTTAGTTTGGAATCTCCATGGCTTAGTTCCCAGATTTCTCTTTTCTCTTTCTACTTTCAGTTCCCTGATGAATTCATCCAGTTTTGTGGTTTCAAATAGCTTCTAAGTGGCAGAGACACCCAAATTATTTCTACAATTCAATTTATAACTACTGCCTTTCTCCTTTAAACTCCAGACTTGTATTAAAAACTGCCTATATGCCAGCTCTATTTGAAATTTTAATAGACACTTTAAATTTAACATGACCAAAAACAAATCCTTGATTTTCTTCCAACCAATCCTGTTTCTATTTCAAGCTTCTCAATCTGTTAGTGGCAACTGCAATTAGGTAAGTATTTATTCAGTTACTGAGGTCAAAAGCTTTGGAATTATCCTCAACTCTTCTTTTGTACACATTTCACATTCAAACCAGCAATAAAATCCTGTCAATTCTATGTTCAAATTTTGTATAAACAAAAATTATGAGTTCATATAGAAAACTAGATTACATAATCTAAAATTTTATACTACTGTTATTTAAGTTTCTGTATTTTCTTAAAGGGGCTAACTTTTCTACAAATAACAGGGAAGCATTTTTGAAATCTTTGGACAGGTATTTTTTTCTTCTTCTAAATAATACTCCAGCTATAGAATTTAATCAACCATGGTAAATTCTAACAACATTTCTTAATTTTAAAAGTATTCTTGAAAGTTACTCTTCAAAATTATAGGTTTGACTAATCATTTTTGCATATATTGTATAATCATATATTTTGAGAGGTGTATTTTGTATTCATGACCAGGAAGTGGCAACAGGTGAAGATAATGAATATAGACAGTTACCACATAATTATTTTGATATAAGAACTTGAACTGTGAAATGTTTTATACTTTCAAACTCTTATGAAAAATGAAATTTCTTAAAATTATGGTGCTGTGGCAACAGCAAATTAACATCCAATTTTAACAAAACTAATTTCATTTAGTGTTAGCCTCAATAGTTCACACAAATTTAAGATAACCAATTGAGAAAATGTCTCTTCTTAAAATTAACATTTTTAATGTTAATATCAATGAAAGCTTTGTTTCTATGTATATTCAAGATCTACCTTTACTGTTTTCCTTTTTCGTATATTCTTCTTGAGGTAACATTGGTTACCAACATATGTGATTATTTAGATAGAGATCCACACCTCTTCACACCTATTTACCACACCATGCCCATCACCAAAGCACCTACAGTCCACTATAGTGGACTAGATTTTTAAGAAATCTAGTCACGTCGCAGTGAGTGATAACTGTTGGTAAATCTCGTTTCTTTTTTACCCCATAACAATTTAAAGCACTTTATGAAGGCCTTAATTAGTTCTAAGTCTTCGACTCTATAATTCCGGTGAAACAGCACCTCGTTGGCAGTAGGGTTCAGATAGAGGCGACGTTTACCCTCACTCACCACTCCCAAGACAGAAGTGAAAAAGCAACATCGGATTGCACATGTCACAGTTTTAAGCTTAAAAAAGGAAAGGAAACAAAATGGGGTGGGAGGAGGGAGAGACAACTACCCTGAGCTACTGGTTGGGCTTCTTTCTGCTGCCTCCCAAGGGCCTCCACGACCCAGAAAACTTCCCACAGTTCCAGGAGCAGCATCACAGGAGCTTCAGGTTTCTCTAGCTTTCTGAAGTGTGACACGAACCCCTACCCTACAGGCTAAAAGGATTCGAAATACAGTGCCATTTAAACTCCGGCAAGACAGATGCCGACTAATAAAATACAATCCTAGCTTTCAGAAAAGAAAGGCGAGGAGGGCAGCTAGAATAAGAAGTATAAATGGGTGGGAATGGTGGGGGGGGAGGGAGGCGAACCCCGGGGATTACAAAGACGTGAAATCTATATACAAATAAATTCTTTAATAAAAAAAAGAAGTATACATGGGAAAGCGAAATTGAAGACGAAACTGGACTACTCTTTCCCACACTCAGCGGAGCAGGAAACAAAGGGGCAGGTGTGTAAAAAGTCGGCCCTACCTCTCTTCCTTCTTCCTCCAGCACCGCAAAGTGGAAGACAGAGGAAAGAGTGACGGGATCACCACCCTCAGGCTGGCGACACCGTCCAGCAAGTCACTCACACCGGATCGTGACCAGGGAAGGAGGGCAGCAAGGAACTGGGAAAAGCGGACAGACAGTTCCTTCTAAGGCTGGGGTTACAAGGAGACCCGGGTTGAGGAGGGCAGCCAGGAACCCCGAAACACCAAGTCCTGGCTCCTTCGCCAGAAACCGGGTCCAAGGCCGCCCCACCCCCTCCTTTCTGCCCCGGGGGTGCCCAGAGAAGCGCAGTGATCCGCGACTCGCTTACCTGCTGCACCCCGAGGAACTGGTAGAAGTTGAGCTGCACCTCCTCCACCAAGTCAAACAACTCCAAGTCTCCGCTCTCCCAACCGCACGCCGGCCCCGCCGCCGTCAGCAGTAGGAGCAGCAGCAGCAGCAGCGGCAGAGGGAACCGCACCAACCAAGGCCGGCGGCACGGAGGAAGCCGGACCGGCGTTGAGCAGGGAGCCGTCATCGCGCCGGGCTCGGAAAGGTCACCCGCCTCGCAGTGCCTTCGGCTGAGACCGGGGACGTGGCGGGTGGCGCGGGCTGTGGAAACAGTGCCTGTTGGCCAGAAGCTCATGGAGCCGTCCTGGAGTCGTCTGCCCTGCCGCCCGTCCCACTGAGAGGGCAGGGGCGGCGGGAGCGGGCAGGCTCAGTGGCGCGGGGGAAGGCGGGCAGAGAGCCGCCAGCGCTACCTTCTGCTGACCCTCACCCCCAGGCCTACGAACAGCTGGAAAGGCAGCGCCGGTAGCTGAGGTTGCAGAGGGGGAGAGGCTTCCCTTCCTCTCAGCCTATCCTAGGCCTCGCTTCCGGTGACATCACATCTCCTAGCAACCGCGGAAGGGGGCGGGGCCGGAAGTAGGGAAGCCTGCGCCCCAGATCTGGGCCTCGGAAAGACTCTTGGCTGGCGGCAGAGGAGCAACACGTGCGTTTACACGAGTTGAGACTTGGAGGGTTACAGATACTGAAATTTCTCCAGAGCAATATCGATCTCACCTGCAACAGTTACTCTCTCTGTCCCTCAGTAAAAACAAAAATATATCAGGAGGCTGATTTGTTGGTTATGGTCTGTAGTGCATAAACATTTCATTATTCCATCAGCCAAGATAAAGGAGCTATTGAATCCAGTGCCTGGAAAGGGCAATGCCACTCAACAGTCTAGAGAAGCCTTTTGAGGGAGGTGAGGCCGAAGTAGAATTCAACCACCAACCATGTAATTCTAAATTAAGATTTATAGGCATAAAGTCATAAAACCGGCAGCAGCTTGGCAAAATTAATAACAGTGACTCAATTATAGTCTTAGGAGAAATGTAGTTCTTCCACTTAGGCCAGCTTTCAATTGGGTGTTCTTTCCCAATTGAGGCCTGTTTTTAAAGACATTTAGGCTAAAAACCGCTTTCTCAACAGTATCTCATGTCCTCACATTGCTCTGTTCAGTCTCTAATTTTTGTATTGACCGCGATTGCTTTCTCTTGTGTGAACCTTATTCTCCTAGACTTCTCTCATGTCTTCTCCCTCACTCCTCTTTGTCACTTCCCTCCCCTTGTTGGGGAAACAGAAGGGGACAAAATAAGTCAAGGTGCTTGTTTGGAAGATTTGTTCTGTGCTTTGCCCATTTTGGACCGACCCAGTTAAAGAAAGCTCAATAAGACAGTGAAAACTCTTTTCATTCTCATAGCAAGAATACAATATAGTTAATAAATTAGAAAAACTATCCAGAAAGTAAATCTTACTGAAGAACTATTATTGCAGAATTTTAAAGTATTTTTAAAAAGTCATAAAAAATGCAAATATAGCATGTTTTAAAATGACATCTATGCTTGAATTAATTATCCCCCCCCCTTTTTTTTTGGCATTTTCAAAGTACAGGTTTATTGGGAAAAGGAGAAAGAGAAAAAGAGAGATACTTGCAAATAGGCCACAAATGGGCCATTTTGGGAGGAGAACTGCCAATTGTATTTTATTGATTGATTGATTGAGACTAGGTCTCGCTAATTTCCCCAGGGAACCACAGGCTCACATTGCCCGGGGTACCACGGACTCAAGCAATTCCAGCCTCAACTTCCCAGATAGCTGGGATTACAGGCGCGCACCACCACGCCCAGCTATTTTTTGAGACTAGGGCTCGCTATGTTGTCCCTGGTGGGTCTCGAACTCACGGAGTCAAGCAATTCCTAGTCTGGACCTCGCTCCGTAGGCTGCAATTAAAGGCACTCACCACCGTGCCTGGCCTTGTATTTTAAATTCATCATGACTTACCTTTCAAAATACAAGAGTGGGGGTGTCTTCTAGACTTGATATAACAATGAACATTTATTTCTCACAGTTTTGGGGGGTAGGACATCTGAGATCAGGGTGCGAGCATGGGCACGTTCTGGTGAGAGCATTGCTACGCCACCCAGTACATAACTGTCTTGGTGTACCCTTGCATGGTGGCAGTACGGGACACAATGCAGAGGTAGAAAATTGAGAGGGAGATGGGGTGAGAGAATGAATCTTCTAAACTCATCGAAACTTCTAAACTTAGTTATCTTCTTGAGGTCCTACCTCCAAATACCATCACATTGTGGATTAGGGCATTGACGTGGATTTTGGCAGGGAGGGGACACAATCTTTCAGATAAGTATAATCTTTTCTGTGTATCAGTGCCAAGCATGATATAGAGCACATGTTGGCATGCAATCAGTTGGGTTGAACCCTGTCACTATTTTCCCACTACAGGTTTTCAGTTTCTTTTTTGATGTATCAGTTTTCTTAATGTGAAAGATATCTTCACAAACTAAATTTTCTTACTCTTTCTTCAGTGAGTAAAACATCAAAATATGAAACTGATAATCTAAAGTAAAACTTTTACATACTACCTATGTACTCATTGTTTTCCTCATTTTGATCATTTACTTAAGTGCATTATAGCATGTGAAACTGATGCCCTGTTGCCACAAGTCTGGGATCCTTACCCTGAACTTTCAGCAAAGAGTCTAGTATTTCCCTCCTAAGCTATATTCTTCTGTTGCCCAAGAACCCCAGGTATTTACTCTATTTAAAGGAAACCATCTCTTTCCAAGGCTGAGTTGAAGTAGAATTGGTAGTAGAACTGCTCATCTAGTACCGCTCTTGCTTTTTTTCACTGCCATGAGTTTTATCCCACTCAGCCCAATGAGCTTGCTCACTCTGATATAATAGTTTTACTTATTTGGTCTAGGTTAAGTTGAACTTGTAAGATAGGGGGAAAAAAGTTGAACTTGTAATGTGGCATCTTCTCATATCCAATTATTGTCCCCAAAGGACAATATAATTGACAGTTTCTTTTGCTGAGGCCTGGACTACATGAGCCAATAATCACCAGCTATTTACTTCTAGGTTTTCTCCATTCACTGATCTGGCCATGGACTGATCAAACTTGGACTGGGTAGAGGGAGCTTACATAAAAAAAGAAAAACCAGAGAAACATATAACAGTCATATGATGAACTGGCAAGGTTGAGGGACCCCAAACATAAAACCAACTTTTCCACAGGACATGTTCTGAATTTTAGAGTGATGCAGAAAACAGAACGACCAGGTCTAACAGGCAGAGTAAAATATCTCCATATCTACCAGTTCATATAAAATCAGTCCCACTTAAAAGGAGGAACTTGCCTTAAATATAAGTTGGTCTTCCCCTCTTGTAATATTTTTGAAGTTGTGTAAAAATTTTTAAATTTAAACTTCTCAACTAAGAATTGAAATTTCAGAGTTGAGAAACCTTTCAGAATATTCAAAGTCCAGAGGAATCACACCTAGGAAAGAAAGCACATATGGGAAGAACCTCATTAAAAATTTAGCCCTATCCAACCATGAATGGGTTGAAGTAATCATGTCCTTACCTTGTCTGTTTTCATGGCTACAGGAAAATTACATCATCTGTGTTGTCTATAATCTTTTTTGCACAAAAGTCTGACATGCCCAAAAAATTATGAGGTGTCACAAGATCCCAAAAATTTGACCAATAATCAGGAGGAAAAAATGGATATTAGAAGGTCCAGATAAGTCAGATATTGAAGTCCAGATAAGGATTTGAAGATAATTACTCTAAAAATAGAGCAGCAGATATATATATATATATATATATATATATATATATATATATATACATATGAAGAAAAAGTATACACAGTAGATTAAGAGCAGAATTTTAGCACTGACCCATGAAAATAATCAGTAAAAAAAATCTCTAATTAAAAAAATAGTATCTATAATCAAGAACTAAATGGATTCATTTAACACAGATTGGATACAGCAGAACAGGGAATTCATGATTCTAAGGACATATCAAGGGGAAAAAATTACAAAACTAAAACACACAGGGAAAAAAGAATGGATATCTCTATCTCTAACAGAGCTAACAAGTTGTGAAAGACAGTGAATAAATCTAACATATCTGTGACTGGAGTCCTGGAAAAATAAAGGAGAAAGAGAATGAGCAGAAACAGTATTTGTAGACATACTGGCTTAGAGTTTTACAAAACTAATGAAAGTATAACATATGAATTCATAACATGAATTGTAATTCTTCAATTACATGTGAAGGATATTAGCTCAAAGTCGACCATAGTCCTAATTATAGAAGCTAAAATTATAAAATTCTTATGAGAAAAAATAGAGATAAATGTTAGTGTCCTAGTGTTAGCTCCTTAGATATGATACCAAAAGCATGAGAGAAATTTAAAAAAAAAAAGCAAATCAGGCAACATTAACATTTCAAACTTTTGTGTCACAAATAATATCAAGAAAGTAAAAAGACAACCAATAGGATGGAAGAAAGTATTTATGAAATATATACCTGATAGAAGACTTATATCCAGATATGTATTCTTATAACTCAACATTTTTAATATAACATAAAATATTCATTATTTGCCACTAGGAAAATGTAAAAATTATTTTTAAAAATACCACTTTGTACCTATTAACATGTTTATAATATAAAAGACAAGAGTCTTAGTGAAGATGTGGAGAAATTCAAAATGTAGGAATCCAAAATGATGCAGACCTATGGGGAAATAGTTTGGCACTTCTTCAAAACACTTCTGATATACCTATTATATGACCCAATAATTCCACTCCAGTGTATATACACAAGGAAAAAAAAAACTATGACCACCAAAAACCTATACACAAATGTTCTAGCAACATAATTCATAATAACCGGAATGTTAGAGACAACGCAAATGCCCATGAACTGATATATGAATAAATGAAATGTAGTGTATCTTTGCAACAGACTATTCAATGACAAAAGGAAATAAGGTATTGATACATATTATAACATGGATGAAGCTTGAAAACATTATGTCAAGTGAAAGATACCAGCCACAAAAGACTAATTCCATTTGTATGAAATATCCGTAATAGGCAAATGTACAAAGACAGGAAGTAAGCTTATTCCTTAGAACTGGAGGTGGGACTTAGTTACTAATCAGTATGGAGTTTCTTTTGGGGATATGAAATTTCTTAAAATTAGATTGTGGTAGTGGTTGCATAATCTTATGGATATACTAAAGAATATTGATTTGTATACTTTATAGGTACATTATGTCAATTATATCTTAATTAGGTTTTCTAAAATAGAAAAAGGAAAAAAACCACCAATCTCACAAATGCAATAAATCCAGCACTTGGGTAAATGAAAAATCAAAAATCCAACCCAAACCCTGGTCAAACCTATCATAGTCAAACTGTAGAAATGCTTGCAGGATATGGTAAAAGCAGTAACTTGAAAGATCGTTTGCAGCCTTAAATCTCACTTAAAAAGGAGATAGGAAATTAATTAAAAAATCAATCACCTAAATGTTCAGCATAGAGAGGTACATAAATAAGTACAAAATAAACCTGGAATGGACATTTTACTGATACTTGTTTTCAACATGGCACTTTGCAAGTAATTTGTGAGTGTACCAGTAATTTAAAAAGTTTTTTTTTTATTGATTTGTAATCCTAGTACTAACAAAGTTCAATGTGTGACCATATGCTGTAAAATGCACTGGAAGAATGTGCTTTGGCACTGATGAGAGCAGGGAGACTCAGGGTGTTGTATGAATTATCCACACAGAAGTTCCTGGGAAGAGTTTTATTGTTAAACATGAACTTGAATATCATAATACCACACTTTCTGGGAGGAGGGGAGGGAAGAAGGTTTTGAATTTAATTATTAAGCAGAATTAAGCAGAATTTTTTAAAAAATCACCATTCACAAAGTGATAATAAGTTGACAAAATTAGAAGAATATTGTTTGGGGGAAGCATCTCCTTTTTTATTGTAGTTTTGAGTTTAATCATTTCAAAATAAATTCAGATGTTTTTCATATGTAAATGATATATTCCTATAATTTTAATACTATGATTTTCACATCACTGAAATATGTGCTATTTTCCCAAATATTCTCATAATGTATAAGAGCACAAATTCTAGAGTCAGATTGATTAGATTCAAATCCTGCCTATACCACTTATTAGTTGGGTGATGCCTGTGTTTCAGTTTCTCAATTGGTAAAATTAGAATAAAAATACTACCAAATTCATAAAGTTGTGGGAATTGGGTGAATTAACTAGTGCTTGGTAAATAGTAATTGCTATTTTAATGTTGTTATTATTTTATAATATGTCTCTACCTACCTTATATTGAGGGTTTTAGAATATAGCTTACCTATTCTTAAATATTTATTTGCTATATTTATAAGTATCTGTTATTTAACTTAGACTGTGACTGTCTATGTCACTATAAATTTATTCAACCACTTGCTTGCCCAAAATGCGGAGAGATAATAATGATTGGTTCTAAAAGTCAGTTTAATATTATGATTCCAACTATATAAAAATATATTATTCATGATTTTCCTGCTAAATTACACTTAAGTGTAAATGACAGATACCCAACGGAGAGCATGTTCCAGTTGAACAAAAGGAATGAAAATATTCACATTCAATGATTTATTAGTCATTAAAGACTCATTAGTCATTGTCTCACTCTGAAGTAGCTCTGTATTTTGAAATAATGTTTTATACATTACGTAGACTTTGATGAGTCACAAGAAAATTCATGCTAAACTTTCCTCTTTCTAACATCTTCCACAATTCCAAGATTATCATTAATTTTTCAAAGGTTTCTAGTGACTCATTCAAGTACTTTTTTAAACCGGCGAATTTGTTTTTCCCCTGCTACATTTGGGCATGCAAAAAAGGATATTATTTCCTACTGACTCAATTCAGCTCAGGCACAGCAATCATTATATTTTCCTCATACACAAAGACTCCAATTAGTTTGCAAAAGAAAATTTTAACAGACCTCTTCATCATCTATTCTTTCAGGCTGAACAGCCCGGTTTTGGCACTTTTCCTTTGAGTCCTAATATGGCTTCTGATGCCAATTTGGAACGCAAAGAAAAATAATACGAAGTTGTTATTCACCTCAGCCAACAGGCCACAAGTAAAGCAATCATTTATGCATAGAAATCCCATGCCTCACAAATATCTATTATTAAATTCATTAAAAAATAAAATTAAAAAATAATACTGAATTAGCAAGATGATCAACATGGAAACAAACAGATAGATTGAAAAATCTAACTCCAACTAGTAAGATATGGAACATTTAAATTCTTTTGCCACTCCTATTGCCCAACTTCATTCTACTTTTTTTTTTTTTTTTTTGAGACTAGGTCTTGCTATTTTTGCCCGTGGAACTGCAGGCTCATGTTGCCCAGGGTACCACAGACTCAAGCACATCAGCCTCAGCTTCCCAGGTAGCTGGGATTACAGGCGCACACCACCACGCCCAGCTATTTTTTGGGAACTAGGTCTCACTACGTGCCCCCGGCGGGACTTGAACCGTGATCCCAGGGCCCGGCCATGGCTTCCTAAGCATCTCTACTTCATATGTAATTCTCTATTAATTCTGTTCACCACAAAAGGTTTTTAGTGTCCAGAGTCCATGAAGTCTTTTAACTTTAATAGTAATAATCATCTCACCACCAGGGGGCAAAGATCATTTTTACAGGCTAAGGTTATTTTTAACATTCTATTAATAGCACCACGCTTTAACCAACAGAGCTAACCTGCCAGGCAGCTATTTTTAGCATTCTAAAGGGATTACTTTGTGTGTACATAGTTTTATTGCTATTGTCGCTGTTAGAATTTCAGTGGCTGTAAATTAAGAGATACAGATGCTAACCTAAACTTTTAAGTTTAAAGGAAAATGGCATTTACAAAAGAGAAAATTGTACAAGTTACATTAACCAGGCTACCTTTTCACTATTATCATTTTTAGATTCTTAGAAGGAAATTATTTGCCTTCTTTCCCCTTTTCTTTCATGTGTTTTCCCATGAAAAAGAAAAAAAGAATCCAAGTTTTTAAAATACTTGTCTGAACCTATCGCTGTTTGTACATGTTATCTCTTGACCAGTGATTCCTAAGCATGTCCTTCAGTTCTGCCTTTTTGTTATCCTAATGTGATTAACTCATATACACAGGTCTTTCCCTCCTTCTAAAATCTAGTTTATTGACTTGATTTGATTAAAGCTATGCTGTTTGTTATTTTTATATTAAAATGATCATTTAACTCTTTATATTATTAACTGTTTTCAGTTAATGTTTATGTTATTCACAATCAAGCACTTACATTCACAAATTTTCTCTTTGACATCTTGATATCACTGACCTTATTGGTGAAATAGTAGAGTTGTGAATAACTAATAAAAAGTAAGTGAAATAATCAGTAAATTATTGATAAAACTTGAAAAGTTTGGTGCTGTGTAAGCCCTGTGTTCTGAAGTTTCAGGATCATTTGATTATTTCTGACTTGTAACTTGATAAAAATTCTGGTAATGGAAGCATTGCTAAATGTATTTAAATCAGGGTATCTGTGGTATAAGGAAAAGCATCGTATTTTATTACTCTTGGTTTCTTTTCTTTCCTTCTTCCTGTTTCTAAGTATCTGCTGAAACCACATTTTACTGAATGATTATAATGAGGTCACTATTTCACATTAAGCTTGAAGTAGAATGAAAGCTGCCATGTTCTGGCAAGATCTGCTATTTGTCCTTTCATTTTCCTGTTCACATTGAGTCTGGTCATTATCTCCACTGTCAACTCCTGTTGCGGGAGCCATGGATTTGGACCAGGTAACAACACAGACATCAAAAGAACACTTTAATTAGAGTGAAGTCATATTGAAATTAATATGGGAAGCAAATTAAGGAGAAAAAAGTTTTTTATTACAAAAAAACCAACATTGGAGTCAGACTGAAGAACATCCTATAGCTCATCCCATTTATATCTGTGTTACTGTTACTAAATATGTCAATACTATACAGAGAAATTTAGAGGTAGAGGGATTTTCCTTTCTGTTGTTTATTTGCTATTTAAAAAAACTTTTATTAAAAAAACTGAATCAGTTTTCTTTCTCATTGAGTGTGTCTTTCTCCAGTCACTGTCCAGTCACCAATAGCTCAAAGACTAAGTTTTTCACTTTGATATTTTATAGCCTTGGTGAGACACCTTGGGGCATCTCTTCACATCCTCTCCACCTCACACAGAAGTTAGTTTCAGCTAAGGGACCAGTCCCTCACTGACTTCATTCAGCCTCTCATATGTGCAGTCTGATTTTTGTTGTTCTTGTTGTTTTGAGATTAGGTCTTGCTATTTTTGCCTTTGGAACCGCAGGCTCACGTTGCCCAGGGTACCACAGACTCAAGCAATCCCCAGTCCCAGCTTCCCAGGTAGCTGGGATTACAGGCATGCGCCACCACACCCAGCTATATTTTTTTGGAACTAGTTCTCACTACGTGCCCCCGGTGGGACTCGAACAGCAATCCCTGGCCCTGCCGCGGCTTACAGGCATGCGCCACCATGCCCAGCCACATGTGCAGTTTGAGAGCACCTTGTCTTGGGTCAATTTAAAAAAAAAAATTTTTATAATGGCAAGTGGTTGTCAGTAGTATACTATACACATTGCCCATAAAAATTTTAAAACATTTATACAATCTCTTACAGGTTAAAAAAAATGGTTTAACAATGATTGAGAAGAAAGTTGATACCACTGAGAGAAAAAGGAAATGAATGTCTGGAAACATTTCCATCATCATATGGATATGATTTTTTTCCTTTTGCCAAAAATATGTCAGCAATAAAAACTCCTGACCTGGACTCTTAATAACTTGTTTCAGATCTTTTAAATAAAGACTTTCAATGGTTTTAAGAAACAAGGAAATCCTTCACTTTTTAACCCATGTGCAAGAACAAATGTTTGCTATTGGGGAAAATGGAAAATTACTAAATTAACTTGGAAAAAAAAAACCTTGCTAAGCAGAACTGAAGAATTATTCTATGACCACTGACAAAACCAACTATGCACTTCTTCCATTGGGATATATGTCTCTTTATGAGTAATCATTACCATCTATTTCAGTCATTAAAACTGAACATCTAAACAAATGGAAATTAGAATCAAACCTTGTTAAACCAGATGTGAAAATTAGCATATCATTGTTAATTATATTCTCAAGAAAATAGATAATAATAATAGTCTTCATTTTGGGGAAAATATTGGTTTACTTATTTTTTATATCCAAAAGAGTAGGTTTATTTAAAAAAGAGGAAGGTAAGTAAAGGATGCTTATACAGACACAAGTGGGCAGAAAGAGCTGCCGCTAAAAGGGACAGGTATGTTAAAAAAATGCCTGCATAGTCACAGGTAGGCAGTCTTGAGAGGAGAGCTGTCAGAAAAATCTTGGTTTAGTAAACACTTCATGATACAATAATTAGAACATTGGTTTAGAGTTAATTAAAATATTTTATCTATCACCTAATTTTTTTCAAATTATTTTTTTTTGCTTTATTATAATGCACTTCTTTTACTTTGAAGTAATATGTTGTTTGTAAATTTAATTTTTGACTGGGCAGTCCCATGGCTTCCTATCACACTTAAAATAAATTGTTTTTCATTACAGTTCTACCTAATCTAACTTCTGCTGAACAACAGCCTCACCTCACACCATCTATCCTCTCCCTGCATGGTTTTCCTTCAGAGCCCACCAAGGATATTACATCTTAGGGTGTTTCACTCCCTTTATTTCAGTGTTTTCCTTCCAGATCTTCACATTACAGACTGAATTTTTCCTTTTATTCTAGCCTTCATAACTCACTTCTGAGAGGCTTTTCTTAATCCTGTAACTCTAGGGGAAATTCAATTGACCTAACAAGTCATTCATTTACTCTTTTTGATATTACCACCCCCCTCCATTCTTTGCCTCACACTTACTACTCAGTTATTTCTCTTATTGAGTCATTATTTTATTATTATATGACTGCACTCATTGGAATGCAAGTTTCACAAGAGTGGAACTTTGTCTTGTTCATTCCTCCACACTGTGCCTAGTCTACAATAGGTTTTCAAAAAATATTATTGATTTATAAATTTATTGATTTATAATAGTTGATGTGATGAATTGCCCTCCATGCTGTATTGATACAAAACCTTGGTTGCCCTGTTTAGTTGTGTAACAAGTCTGAGGTAGTCTTGTACTAACTAGAGTTATTACTCTGACTCATTTTGATTAGTCTATATTAGATTAATCTTGATTTTAAGACAAGTTTCCAATGTGGAACTAAAATGAAGACTGCATTTTACATATAATCAAATCGCATAATTCTCACTGACGTCTTTAAAAGATATAACTGATAGGTACATTTTATATTTATGCCTTCCTCAGTTGTATTAGGACACACTACAGGTAATTCTAATTTTTCTCATATTTTGTCCTGTAAGTTCAAAGCCAAAATTTCACTATGCAAAGTAATGGTATTGGATACACAAATTCTACCATAATTTTATGCACACAGATTTTGAGCCACAACCAATGCTTTCACTTAATGCAGGGCTGTACTTCACAGAAACATCACTGTTTCCATTTATAATCAAAAGCAATGCACGTTGATAATTCAGTTACTGTCACACTTCATTAGTTTTTCATTGCTTATCTTTTCCATGTAAGGTCATAGTTGTGGTTGACACCTGTTTCCTAATGATGTCTCAAGCTGTATCCTTTTGACACTTGTTTTAAGCACTAGAAGTACTCTCATTTCTACATAGACTAATGTTTGTTGACAATTCTTTTTTAAAACAAACTTTTCTTGGTAGTGTTGTCAGATTTAGCAAATAAAAACACAGCACATTGTTAGCAGAAATAATTCTGAAGGAAAAAGATAAATACAGGATGGACTCACTTATATGAATAATATAAGGAAAACAAACAGACAAGAAAAATTTAAAACTTCCAACACAGTGCATAGAGCGAAAGAGGGGGAGGAGGATAAAATCAGGAGAAGGAAGGGCCTAAGAGATTGAGATGTCCACGGGTGATAAGGTGATATGGGAGAACCCCAGGGTAGACAAAAATGTAACATAAATATATGTGTGCAATCAATAAAAAAATAAAATTTTAAAAATCTTACCCATTAAGGTAAAAGGGTAAGGTAAAAGGGTACAGCACACATAGTTAAATTTGGAGGCCTGACAAACAACAAATATTACATGGAACATAAAAATCATTTGGTGTCTATCTGATATTTAAATTTAACTGGACAGGTTATCTGGCAACCCTTGTCTGTCTTTGTTTTTCCCACTTTTTGATAGAGACATGGATTGATGCTCAATTGGTCTTCTAGGAAGTAGCAATATCTTCATTATTTTTTTGTTTGCTATCATAGATCTGAAGCATCCAGGAGAGAGAAAGGAGAGGAAGAGGGAGAGATCACAGTGGACTGTGATGGGGGATTATTAGTGCTTTTGATGTGGTAGAGGTAGGGTGATCACACCTGAGGGGAGCTATTTTATGTTATGAAAATTTTAACAGGGGTGTAAAATAATGGTACTTCATTAAAATAACACACACATAAGCAATCAGTAACTCAAATGTAGTGCCATTATTAAGATTAGATTACTGGAATATGCTTGGAAGAGAAATGACATAACCATATTAAAAAAAAACTTTTAGAGTATCAATTTCAAAGATTAAAAAAATCAAAGAGGGAGAACATTGAAAAAGAAACCATAATCAAAATTAAAAAAAAAAAAACAGACAAACCCAAAATAATGAAATATCAATTCTCAAGATAATGAAAATTGTCACTGAAGGATTTCATTATGTCAAACATTAATAGTGAAAACATTTACCATGTGTGAGTCACTGTATTATAATACACTACAAGCAGGAGAGGAGAGAAAAAGAAAAAAAAAGCTCTTGCTCTTGAAGAATTTATGATTTGGAAGGGAAGATATGAACACGGGAAGGGAAGGGAACATGAACATACACACACAGATAACAAACAGTGAAAGGCAGGAGATAGCAGTTGCCAATGGAATAATACAAAAAGAGGAGTCAGGACATCAGCTCCATCTGAGACTTTGAAGAAGGAATCAACTTTGGGGCCTCAAAGGGAGAGAAATGAGATAGTGGGTTGTTTCACTAAGAGCTTTACAATCTTGTTTAAGAAACCCCCTGTGTGAACTGAATGTTCATATATTTTCGAAATTCACAGGTAGGAATCATAATGCCCAAATGTGATAGCGTTAGAAGGAGGGGTTTGAGGGAAGTGGTTATGTCATGATAATCAAGATCCATGAATGGGACCAATGCTCTTATAGAAGAGGCTCCATAGAACTCACTAGTTTCTTTTGCTATGTGAAGACACAGTGAGCATGGGCCAACTATTATCCAGGGAGAGTTCTCAGCAGAAAGTAAATATGTTGGCACCTTGATCTTGGACCTCTGAGCCTTCAGAAATAAATTTCTATCATTAATAAGTCATCTAGTCTGTGGTATTTTGTTATAGCCAGTCAAATAGATAAAGACACCCTTTAACAGCCCATTGAGATGAGTATTATTATCACCAGTTTCTAGCTGAAAACAGTGAGACAGTCAGGGATTTCATAATATGTCATTATCACACAGTGAGTCCTCACTAAATAGCATGGATAGGTTCTCAGGGACTGCAATTTTAAGCAAAATTATATATATATATATATACATATATATATAAACTAATTTTCTATAGGTTATAAGTTGATATAAATAAGAGTTAGCTCATTAGCTATTTTTAAATGTTGTCAGCTATTTTAAAAATAATGAGGGGGAAAATTCTTATCTCTTGTTAAGTTCCTATGCCATATTTCTGGTCACAAAAACATCACCAAACTTCTAAATAAAGATCCAAACACTTCTAACACTAGACAACAGCGTGCAGATGTTTATTTTCCAAGCCACTAATTCAGTACAGTGTGAACTGTACTGGTTGACTCTATCTTGGCAGCTCAGGACACAAGGTGGGGCACAATCCTGAATAGGATATCCTCACATCCTGGGGCAGTTCACACCCACCCTCATCTTTCAGCTGAGACACAGCAGTGAAACTTAGGGGCACATCCTTAGGATGCAGGGTGAAACCGAGTAACAGGAGAAAACCCATCAGACAGGGGGTGAATGTGCAGACTCTACACAGAGAATGGTCTGGATGGGATTCATTTGTTTTTCTTCTTCAAAGTTAAAGTGAAAAGACATTATTTGAGGACCTATTGAATATGCTTCCACTCTAGAATTGCCTCACCTCAGAGTCTAAGATTTTAACTACCGGTGCTGTTTCTGAGATGATAGGGGAGAAGACTGGGACCTGGACCCATGGACCTCCTAAAAAAACTGATTAGAGAACAAGATAAAAGAAATTTTGGAAAAGAAGTGTTTTACAGGTCACCCTAAACATTGTGAATACAACATTCATTCAATCGCATTGGGTTACAGAGAGACTAAAGAATGAGTCAAAGGTCAGAGACATTGTGAAATCAAAACAAACTGAAATGAATTGGTGCCTATTTGCATGTAGGGGAATGAGAGAACAAGAAGAAGGAAAAAAAATCAAAGATAAGTGCAATTGTTTTTTAGTGGGTCTGTATACTATCTCTGTAGTCCCTACTTAGTTATCTTAAGTGAGAAGTTAACAACCATACAGTGATTTCCTTACATGTTCGGAACCAAAAATCATGTAGGTCTTTTTTTGCAAGCATGTTGAGGCATGCCTTCAATATTCAAGTAGGTAGTTTATAACTCTGTTTTATTCTTCACTGCCTATTTGCACACAGCCCCGTGGTTTACCAGAGGTGAGAACTTAAGGTCTTCTCAATTCTCTTCTGGGCATGTATAACAGTTTTATTATTAAAAAAAAAAAAAAAAAGAAGTTCACAAAAATATTTATTACCATATTTAGTAGTTATACATAATACTTAAGTACAAAAAAGTTGATGTATTAGATTTTACATCTGCACTTGACCAAAATGAAGACAACTTGTATCTTGGTCTCTGAGGAGATTGGGTGGCATTACCATTCACATACAAATGCAATTCAGGTGGGTCTCCTCTAAGAATGAGCTTTCTCAACTCTTCCTGGGCCAAAAATGGGATGAACAAAATCAAGCTGTTTCAGTTCAATACAGATAGGACCAATTTTTATTGGAAGAGAAAGTCAGCAGCATTGATAGCAATATACACACACTCTGAGGTTCACACTAGCTGCTTCTAGATTCACAGATAAAAACCATGACTAAGAGAGTCTTTCTGTACTTGGCACAGAGATTGAACACTTTCTTTTCACATGTAGTTCTTATCTTGTTTTCTGTATTTATTCTTCCCCTACACTAGGTCCTAACAAAGCTTTCTACGGGGAGAAGCATGTTTGTAAACCTTACATAATTTTCTTCTGGTGGAAATAGAGTCACTTTTTCATCTATGCAGTATTGTTTGTTGATCAATGATATCATCATTGTTTACCAGTGGCATTCAGCAAAAGTAAATTTGAATCCAGTTAGCTGTATATATCAATGTGTGGTATAGTTTCAAAGTTAGAAATTCGGGAACTTAAAATAGTCAAAAGGAGCTCTTAAAGGCAAATTTGTTAACCATGTGACAATAACAAAAACTCCCAATTTCCTGAAGCATGCAACATATTCAGGTGGTATTTAGCCCATGCTTGAGAAATTAAGAGAGCGACATGAATGTGTATTGTCATTTGTCTGACTCAGTGTTCTTCTCCATTGTGTACTGCACTTTCACTGTAGAAGGGTAATTATTCTGTAACGGGCTGAACAAATGCTCTTCCACAAAGCATCAACTTTGCTGACACTAATAAATTAACTATAATAGAAATGTTTTACAAGTGGAGCATTCCATAAATGTTAGAACAGAGGTTAGAGATTAGAACTCTTTAAACCAGAGGTTGGCAAATTTCTCTTGTAAAGACCAGATAATAAATATTTTAAACTGTGGGACAAATGGTTTCTGTTGCAACTAGTCAACTCTGCCTTCTTAACATGAAGACAGTCATAGACATTGCGTAAATGAATGGAAATGACTATGTTAAAAAAAAGTTTTTATTTATGGAAACTGAAGTTTGAATTTCTTGTAATTTTAAACGATCATTAAGTTTTATTTTCAAAAAATTTCCCAGGATATGAATCATACAGATACTGGCACCGGGTCAGATTTGGCCCATGGGACTTAGATTGCAGGAACCTACTGTAAACTGATGAAAGAGCAGAAACATGAAAGTCTATGTAGCAGAGTGGTTTGGAATCCATGCTTTGGAGTCAGGCAAGGGTGAATTTGAATAGTGGCTCTACCACTTACTAGTTGTGTGATACTGGAAAAATCAAGTGACGTGCTTAAAACTGATCCTCATCTGGTAAAGTGAAGAATGGAATGGAATAGTTATTTTATAGGAGTGTTGTGAAATGAATGGAAATTAAACAATATGTGTAGGTTTAGCAAATGCAAGGTTATAGTGAATACAGATACTACTATAATAAATGGCTTGAGAAGCACACAAAGTATTTACTTTCTTCGACTCTATCCACACTTTAGAATTCATAGCAGAAAATTTGTTTTCCTTTTTGGAGAGTGAGGTAGACAGGAGGGAGGGAGAGAAAAAAGGGGGAGAGGAGGGGAAAGGGAAGACAGAGAAGGAAGAGAAGGAGAGGTGAGAATGGGGAAGACGAGGAGGAGAGAAAAGAAGGACAGGAGAAGAGAGGATGAAAGGAGAAAATAAGGGATAAGGAAAGGAGAAAAGAGAGACTTACATGAATATTAGTTTTTTCAAGAGGAAAGAGTTTTGAAAATTCACTATCATTAACATCTAAGCCAAATTATTACACATTCTTGAGAAAGAAAATTTTACCCAGATAGAAAGCTTGTTCTTTCGGACTAAGGAAGTTTGAAGGAAGAAAGATAGTGAAAGCAGGTCAAAGATTATAGGGTATTTGTTTCACAGTTTTCATAGGAAAGCATCCTGGCTAGTGGGGGATGCAGTTAAAGTAGTTAGATTGTTATGTGTAGGGTGATAAGTCACACTTTCTCCAAGACTATCCTGATTTATCTTTGTTACCCCAATGTGGTAACTAATAGCTTTCTTGTTCACTTTCAAAAGTGTCATGGATTTGATAATAAATTCTATGGTTGTCCTAGTTTGGGGAGCTTCAGAAAAACTGAAGTTAGTGGATATTTTACTTGTGATAGTAAGGATAGTCAGCAATACTCTGGTAGGCAGAAGACTGAAGAATCAGAGAAGTTGAAGGAGATGTTTATATAGGCCAGTACAGTAGTATCTCTGACTCCCCATAGACTGCTTGGAACAAGCAAGGGGGCCAGAAGCAGTCATGCATACAGGTGAAGATTCCTGGAGTCAAAATGTACTTGGTAGAGAAAACTCTACCACATGTTATACTTAATGGAGCACTTAATACAGGTAGGGGGAGAATCTACAAAGTGTTCTTATTAAAGTAATAAAAAGATAGATATACCTTTTTCTTACTATATATCAGTTATTTTAAGGATGAATTGAGAATTCCAGGCAATACAATGAAACAAGAAATAAATGAAATACTATAAAATAATTATTTTAATTGTAACAATATATTTATCCAAAGTGGCAATAACATTTCCATTCCACATGTTCTTCCAGAACCTTGCCATTCTTCAATCAAATTATTTAAATCTCTAAGGCTTACACAGGCCTTTGTGCCTGTCCCAACTAATAGGTATGGCAAATGCAATGGTGTGTCACTTCTGAAGCTAGCTAACAAAAAGCAATGCACATTCTGCCTTCCTCTTTCTCTCTCAGAACATATTTTGAGAGAGAACATATTTTGGAGCCCTGAGTTCCCTTGTGAGAATCCAGCTCCCTGAAGCTGCCAACATTGGAACAGTCACATGAAGAAAACATGCAAGATAGAGAGACTGAGAAGCATTAGAAATTTCAGATGTTTATTTATTCTTCACATCACAGGCACAAAACTGTGAGTGAACCAGCCACAATATTCAGAAATCATATGAAAAGTTTTTAGATGTTTGACTATTGGGTATTGATATGCTGGATATCCAGCTTCTGATTAGGGCATAGAAATATAGGAAGACCAATGCTTCCACATTTAGAGAAGAAAAAGCTAAGTTACTTACAAAATTCATAACTTTATTTGAATCTATGTACAGTAACTTATAAAAAGATATTTCTGTGTCTTAAGTCCCCAAACCTGTGAATGTAGCCTTATTTAGAAAAAGGGTTTTTCTAGATACAATTAAGTTTTGTGAGATTACCCTGAATTATAATGATGGGCCATAATCTGACAAATATCCTTATAAAGGAAAAAAGAATAAAAGAACAAGGGTTAAAAACTGATGATCCTATGAAAATGATGGAGTTAAGAAACTATGAAGGTAAGAGTGCCAAGGGTTTTCGGTAGCAACCAAAGACTAGGATGAGGTACGCAGCAGTTTCTCATTCAGAACTACCTGGGGGAGGTGCTAACACCTTGATTTCAAACTTAGAATCTCCAGATCTGTGAGAGAACAATTTTCTATTGTTTTATGTCATACAATTTTTGATAATTTGTTATGGCAACCTGAATATCCCACCAGAGAGCTGAGCTTGCAGGGCAATTAGCCTGAAGTTCAAGGAAAGGAGATACCTTCAAAGAAAGATGCTTACCTTGGACTGACACTGAATGCTGTGGAAATTGCTAAAAGGAAGTTAGCTTAAATTTTTAATGAATTCAAGACCAAATGTGGGCTAGTTTGAAAGTACAAAATCATTACAATAAGACAGCTATGAAATTCAGGAAATACAACACTGACATAATACTTTCATCTAGTGTAAGACTCAAGTTTATTCTTATTTATTTTTAATTTTTTGAGTGATTTATTTTTTATTTAATTTTATTTTTTAAATTGATTGTATATACACATATATATTTATATTTTACATCATTTTCTCCTACCACCTAATGACCCATGCATGAACCATCTTGTTCTCTTGTGCCATCCCTCCCCCAATTTTATCCCTCTCCCCCTCTCTTGCTCTGTTCTTCAATTCCACTGACAGTTTTAAAATCTTCTAGTCCATTTGTTTGTTTTCCAGATATCCCACATCTAAGAGATCATCTCTTTTTCTTTCTGGCTTATTTCTGCTAACACGATTCCTTCTAGTTCCATCCATGTTGCTGCAAATGACACAAGTTTGTCTTTTTGATTGATGGATAATATTCCATTGTGTACATATACCAAATCTTTCTAACCCATTCGTCTATTTTGGGGCATTTGGGTTGTTTCCATATCCTCGCAATTGTAAATACAGCTGCAATAAACATCTGAGAACAGGTATCCTTTAGAATGACTGTTTTTGTATTCTTTGGGTAGATTTCCAGAAGTGGGATTACTGGATTGAATGGGAGTTCCATTTTCAGCAGTTTAAAGATCTTCTACACAGCTTTCCAAATGGCTGGACCAGTTTACATTTCCATTAGCAGTTTAAGTGTTCCTTTCTCTCCACATCCAAGCCAGCACTTGTTCCCCCCCCCCCCCCCGTTTTGTTTTGTTTTGGGGGCTTTTTGTTGTTGTTTTTTAATATAGACCATCTTACTGGTGTGAGATGTTATCTCTTGTGGTTTTGATTTGCATTTTCCTAATTACTAGTGATGTTGGGCATTTTTTTCATATTCCTGTTGGTCATTTGTATTTCTTCTTTCAGAAGTGTCTTTTTAGTTCTTCTGGCTTTTTGACTCGGCTTTTTGCTTTGTTTTTGTTAAGTTGTATAAGTTCTTTGTGGATCTTTGTTATAAGACCCTTTTCACTTGTATGAAGGGCAAACTTTTTTTCCCACTCAGTTGGATTTCTTTTTGTTTTGGTTATTGTCTCTTTTGCTGTATAGAAGCCTTTTAATTTGATGTCACAGGTGTTTATGTTTTCCTTCTTTTTTTAAGCATCTGTATATGTGTTCTGAAAGAAGTTTCTGAAGGATAAGTCTTAAAGTATTTTGCCCATATTTTCTTCTATGTATTTTATGATTTCAAGTCTTACATTCAAGTCTTTTAAACATTTTGAGTTGTTTTTTGTACATGGTATGAGGGAGTAGTCTAGCTTCATTCTTTTGTATGTGACAGTCCAGTTTTCCCAGCACCATTTGTTGAAGAGACGATCCTTGTTTCAGTGTATGCTTTTTGTCCCCTTTGTCATAGATTAGTTGATTATACATGTGTGGCTTTATTTCTGGACTTTCAGTTCTGTCCATTGGTTGGTGTGGTAAGACTCATGTTTAAAATTTTCAAATTGGCCTAATAATATATTTTATAGAAAAAATTTTTTCTTTCCTTTAATCTGGAATAATTCCTGATTTTTTGTTTGTTTGTTTTTATGCCATTGATGTTTTTAAAGAATGTAAGGTAGTTGTTTCTTAATAGAAAAAAAACCACAAAATTAATAATAACGTGTACATGGGAGAAGTCCAGTAAAAGTGAATAAACTCCCCACATAGATTCAGATGTCATTTTAAATAGCTTAGCAAAGACAAGAGAGAAAAACAACTACTCTCTAGGAGTGTCCCTCAGGCAAAATGATCCATCAATCTCTTTGTTAAGTAAGAAATCTACTAGTCATGGGCATTTATTCTGTTCACTATCTAGGTGAGAGAAGGAAAAAATACAGTAATTTTATATTGATTTGACCGAACAATCTTAGAGGTATTATACTTTACAGGACTATAGAAAAGTCAAATATGACATTAAGATAGCATCAGATTATTCAATAATACAGCTCATTAGATTTATAGGGCACTTTGGAGATTACTTTAGGAAAATGGCATTGATTTCCAGAGTATCTGTTCATATTATCCTCCACAGGATAAATTTGTAATAATAAAAAAACAAATTAGTATAGTTACAAATATTCACACAAGTCCCACTGCCAAATCAGTTTCAAGACAGATTCTTTGAATATGTTTGTGATACAAGGATGGTCATTGTTCTGTAGCTGCTGAGAAAACAGCACATCTTTTCAGCAAAATCCAACTGTCTCTTAAATTCTTTTCTAATTATGAAGATTTGCAGTTTTAAGAGCCAACTTTGGAATTTCATTCATTATTTTACAGCAAAAGCCAAGTCAGTGGAGCTTAATTTTACTTGAGGCAAAAAAATAAAAAGATGAATATGACTTTACTAAATAACAGTGAAATAAATTAACATTTATTTTAAAGGGAAATATAAACTGTCCTTAGTAAGGAAATTAGGAACCAAGGAGAATTTACTCGTATATCCATTGGAAAACTAGAAGGTTCAAATAGTCAAATTACTCTTAGACAAAATAGTCTTTGAGGCAACCATATTAGTCAGAATAGTGATAATCTATAGTTTTGAAACTTCCATTTCCCTAGATATCAGGATTATTTTAAACTTACATTAGTTATGATACCATGCCTACTGATGACTGTGTGTGACATTGCAGATCAATGTTTAAATAGCTATGGAACAGTGGTTTTCTGTTGATGCAAATATAATAGTGAATCTTCACACACATATACAAAAATTATTTTCAGAGTGGCTCTTGGGATTATTATTCAAAGTTCATCAGAAAAACAGAACCAATAGTTTAGATAAATGGTAAGTAGGTAGTTAAGATATTAAGCAGGTAGTTAGATAGATAAATTTATTATAAGAAATAGACTCACACAATTATGAGGCTGATGAGACTAAATCTTCAAGGTGGATCAGAAGTATGGGGCTCCCAGTTCAAAGGTCACCCGGCAGGAAGAGTCAATTGTTACACTTGAAATCTGTAGCAATCAGCTGGAGATTTTTTCTTGCTTGGGAGAGGGGTCATCTTTTTGTTCTTTTTTCCCTTCAAGTGATTACTACCAGTAGGACAGACAATATGGTTTACTCAGCTCCTCTGACTAAAGCATTAATCTCATCTAAAAACACCCTCACAGAAACAGAATGTTTAACCAGCCTAGTCAAGTTAACGCATAAAACTATCACAAGTGTTAAAGATGTAAGAGGGAACAATAAAACTTTAACTTTCAAGAGAATGTCTTCATGACCTTGGAGGAGGGAGAGTGTTAAAGGAAAATACAAAAAGTAAAACTGACCCCCTCAAACCCCCCCGAACACCAGCCTCCCCTACCCTTTCTTGGGGTGTGGGGTTGTGGGAGCTGGGCCTCTGTTTGGCAGAGGACAGGGGAGTGCCTGGGTGACCCAGCACTGCCTGAGGGGGCCGGAGTGCAGGCAGTGGCGGGGGACGTGGCTAACACCTTCTGGTCACTCCCACTCCAATTAGCCCACACCAGAAGTATGAAAAATACCGATGATCAGCTGAGATACAGAGGAGGTGCAAGAAATGAATAAAGGCCATGGACACACACATTTCCTGGACAGAACAGAAATATGCATCACAGAACCACCAGACGCTGGACTGTCACACCAATCTTAATGCTGACATAGCATTATGATTGTCAGCTACACCTGCAACATATCAGAGGTTGGAAGCCAAAATCCTGGTTCAGACACGCCCTCAGAGAGAGTAGCATGACACCCTGCCTTTTCCAAAGAGGTGGAAGACCACAAAAATGGGGCAGTGGCCCCACAGCAGAGTTGCAAGCCAAGAGAACTGAACCAACCAGCAGCTGATGTCTGTTCCCAGGGAGGAAATATCTATGGACAATGGCTGTAAGCAAGGTTCCCTAAGTTGGAGACTGGAACCACAAGTGATGAAACAGGGAAATACAACAGAACATAGAATGGAAGAAACAAAAAGAAAGGAGCAGCAAACACTGATAGATGGCAATCGAGCTTGGACTGGCTGCCTGAGGCAAAGATAAGACTGGAAATCTCAACAGCATGGGCAGCCATGTCCCAGGAGTACAGATACCCAGGAAAAGGACATAGATTCAGCAACAGAAAAGACCAAAGAACTAAACATGGACGAACATACAACTACAACAAAGAAGTCAGAGTGGCTAGACAGGTAGTCAGGGGGGTGAGGGGGCACACCCAAGGGGATCAACAAGCTTACGAATACAAATGTACAAATGATGTCAAAATCAAAAAGAAAAAAGAAAGAAAGAAAAAAGAACACATGTAAAATTGAGAAGGAAAAAAATCTGACTACATAAAAAAAATTTATATATAAATTTCCATGGAGGAAATAACCCCATATATTTTTAAAAAACAGTGAAAGTGATAGATAGGGTGTGCCCCCCCCCCCATTATCTCCTGTTTAAGATCACAGATTTCAAGGACAGGTATGCTAAAATGGGAGAATGACCTTAGCTGGAATTTCCCTTCAGGGAGATGCAGGGGGAGAAAGAAGTAAAATGGTCAAGGTGAAACAGGTTTCCTGGAAGGTGGGAAATCACGGTATATAAAGGGTGTGCAAACAAAGAGAAGGATTCGATTCAGGATTCATTCGATGGAGATTCGAATATGGAGACTGGATAGAGAGAGGTTCAGTGGAGGAGAGATGGGAATTGGCCATCTTGTAAAGATGTGAGCCATGTGAGCTTGGCCATGTGGCCTCCAGGGGCCTGCAACCCTCGGCTGGCCCAGTCTGGCAGCATGTGTGCTAGATGCAGTTAAGGAGTCTGCAGATTTGAACTCCGTGTTGGAGTTTGTTTTGCTGAGTTTGATTTGTGTCTGAAAGAGGCCGTGCAAAAGTTAGGCCTGAGAAGAAAGTGAACTTTGCTGGTTCGGCACCATGGAGTTCCTGCCACCTGAAGGTGACAAGGAGAAGACAACATGGAAGACAAGGAGGAGCAAGTCAAGGGAGAAGTCAAAGGAACATGTCTTCAAGCGTCTGGAGATGGACTCTGTCTGGACATTGGTGAGATGATCAGGACTGAGAGACTGAGGATTTTGGGGCAATCTGGGAAAGGACTTTGGACAATACTGAGAAAGGTTTTGGACAATGTTAAAGTAATCTGAGTCTTACATGTTTCTTTTGTAATTATTAGGATAATTAGAAATCACTTTGTTAGAAATAAATTAGTCTGCACTGATAGTCTTACATTGGTTTGGTATTTTGGTTGAGAAGGCTGGGGATGGTGGTAAGAACCCACGAGTGGAAAGTTTAAATTGTGTTTTAAAGTTTTTCTTTTTAGGTCTGAAAGAGGGAAAGAAAGCAGACAGAAGCTGGTAGCTGATGTTTGCATATAAATGGTAAAGGTGATCAGTGAAAATGCTAATGAAGAGTGTATTGCCTGCTTTGTAGAGATAAGCAGGCAGATAGGTGAAAACAGTTACAGTCAGAAAGTCTTCTTTTTACCCACTTTCAAAAGGACAAGTCACGGAAATATTCCAAACTCAACAATAGCATCTATTTCTGCCAACTAACAACTAACAGAATGTTTTAAAGCATGCAAAACCATATACTATATTATCTATAGTATGTGTTTAGATTATAGTTCAGAATAGTGGTTGTGTGGAGGATAGAAAATACACTTCAGGAAGAGCAATATGGAAACTAAAAAAAATGGTCTATAGTAAAGCTTTTTTTCTTAAGTCAGTGGTGTGCATCAGCATGTATTATACCATTTTTGTATGAGTATTCTAAAAATAAATAAATGATTGCGCTATTAAGCGGTTAGATTAGAATCTCTTAGAAATGAATCAGAAAAAATGGAGCTTACTATTCTGTATTTTAGTAGGTGATATTAGATTTACAAGTAAAGTATCAATATGTAGGTGTTGGATTTACAAATTTAAATAAACTGAATATTGTTTAAATCACAAGTAACTAAATATTTCACACTGGTCCATAACCTCTTTTAGACATTAAAAGTTCACCAAAAGGAATTTCTTCTTTAGAAAATGAAAAATGCTTCCACTTTCTCTAAACTGTGAGACCCACAGACCCCCCCCTTATTGCAAAACCATTAAGATTAACTGGATTAAGATTTAATTTCCAAAAATGTAATACTTATGTTTTATGTATTAGTGAAGCTTTCGAAGTAAGACTTACATATACACTTTATCACTCAGCAAGTATTAAATATCTACTTTGTGCCAGACATTATTTTTAGATGATATGGCTAAGTCATGAATAAAAACACAGAGTGCTTTAAAATCATGAGTCTGATTTGTTTTAGTCAATTTGTTTTCTTTCTTAGATCACCAAGTATCTAATTACAAATGCCCGACTAAAACAAAGGGTTCCTATTGAAATACTCAAGCTATTAGAAGCAATATAATACTTGTGTGTGGGGAGTGGGGGAGAACTCCTCAAAGATTGCACAGAAAATTAAAGAGTTAATTTATTTTCTGTAGTTCCATGTAGCAATGGAATTATTTTTCATCCAGACTGTTCACACATGTCTATTTCCTTGAAAGTACCAAGGATTATAAATTTAGAATCAAATGGTTATGACTCTCAAAATTAACAATTCAAATTTTTAACCACATTTAAGCCTGAAGTCCAGGCAAGAAAAATTTCACAAAAGCAATATTTATTTAAATAGAAACAAATTATGAGAAAACACCTAAACACCTTAAAACAAAACACACCACTCCTAGTTTTCTAAAATTGCTGTCATTCTTCCAGATGTAGTTACATATCAGCAGTAAAAGAGTGCACAAGGTAGTACTCAAGACAGAGCCACAGGGGCAGTATCAGGATGGAAAAGAGGTCACTTTCAGTGGGTTCTCACCTGCATGCACAGTTAGTTGCAAGATCCCTCAGGTCCATACATGGTTTGCTTATTCATTATTCATGGACTGCATGAAAAACTAAACATTTCAATAAAACGATTCTTTGAAATGATTTACTATCTATCACCCAAGGAACAAAAACTCAAACTGAATTTTGTTATTCCTTTCTCTTGAGTATTCAAATAGTTGGATTCATGAAATAATAATTTTGCTTCTATATATCTAATTCTATATGCTAAAGGTATCTGTATTTTTTTTGACTCTTTCCATAGGTTATTCACATAACATTCTTATTGGCTCCATTTAAATGGTAAGGTACCCTTCTAAGTCCTGGAGTGAACAAAAACAGATATCTTTCCTTTCCTTGTTTAATATCTAATTAAGTAGAGAGAAACATTAATCAAATAATCATCAAACCAATGAAATATTATGCTTGTGACAATTGGTAGGAAGGGGAGTTACAAAGCACTTATCATATTTCTTAAGAGGAGAGTTTGATCTGCCATGTAGGGAGACCAGGGCAATATTTTTGGAGAAAATGGCCCTTGAGTAGAGGCCTGAAGGGCACTTGGTGTTAATTAGGTATAGAATAAAGGGAAGAAGATTATGCACTGAAGTTACTAGCAGCATGTGTAAGGCTATGTGTCTGGAGTTCAATATGAGACTCTGAAAGACACAGAATGAGCAGTAACTTATGCAAGATGAGACCTGGGAGGTAGGTCAGGACCAGAACATAAGGGCCTTGTAGGCCACAGAGAAGAGCTTGTCTTTTCCTTGACGTGTATGCATTTCATGAACTCTCCTTCTGTCTGCAATATGGAGAACAGATGGGACAGACCAGTGGGGAAGAGAGCAGGCGAGCGATTAGGAGGCTATGCCAATAGTCTGAGTGAGAGATGATGGTAAGTGTGGTGTTAGTGGTAGAAGTAAAGATACTTTGGAGTTGGAATTGGCAGGACTCTGTGATGGATTGATAATAAGAAATCTGGATTGGATTTGTGGTCAAAAGTGTTACTAATGAAATGTCATTACTATACGATTCAAGCTAACAGTGAAATCATTACTAATTAAGTCTAATTAGTAAACATAAATCTTAATAGTAAAAGGCTCAATAATAACATTAGATGGCATCAGTTCAGTAAAAATGACTTTGGTCATAGTATAGTTTGAGTTAACATCTCTTATTAAAGTTAATATATCTTCACCACATTGACTGGCTTGCATACTTCTCTAAATGTCTCATTCAAAACTAAAATCATTATCATTACATTTCTTTTTTAAAATTAAAAAATTTTAACTCATTTTAATTTATTTTAATTTTTAATTTTTTAATAATTTATATATTTTATTCTTTAAATCACAACCTCAGTTATGGGGATACGTCCCCCTCCCTTATTCACTCTGACCCCTCTCTCTTTGTTGTTTGTTAATCTGTGTTAAATCAACTAGTCTCTTTCCTATGGCAGAGTCCTTTCACTGGGTGAGCAACTATGTTCTTGGCATAAGGCAAAACATGCTGGTAGGTTTTCAGTGTTAACCTTGTGTTGGGAAGCTAGTCTATATTTATTTGTGGTCTGTCCATGTTTTCTCTTTGCTGGCTCTCTTCTCTAGTCCCTTCTCTGTGCTGTTTTGCTGTTTTACCTTCTAGTTTAGTGTCTGGTTTACAGGGCCTCACCCCCCAGCCAGTGTCAGTGAAGACATTTCTCTGTGGGTACAGAGTGCAGCTGTCTATGAATGGTCCTTGTGAACCATCTCATCTCCCTCAGTTTGTAGCTTTTCTGTGGGGTCGATGCCCCACTCTGTGGCCACCCTGTCCCATGGAGTGGGGAGGGGTGCCTTGCTCTCTTAGATGAAGTTTCAGAAATGAGTTTTTGACTCCTCCAGACCTGGTGAGCACATAGGTGTGGATTCATGATATCATGTCTCCATAGTTTTTTCTCCAGTCTCTCATGCACTGGTTCTCTAGATATTACGTCTCCTGTGTCCAGTTTAGATGTGTGGGCTGGATGTTTCTCTGGTCCCTCACCCATTCTATGATGGTGTTTATATTTATTTATGTTCTTCCTCCTCCTGAAGATTAGCTGGAGTAAGAGTGAAACAGAAGGGGCATTCCCCTCCCCCCTGCCCATACACTGGTACTTCCCTGCATGGGGGCAGAGCCTGGATGGCTGGGCAGACATAGTCCCAAGTCCCCTTGGGGTGGGGGCTTGGATGAACCATGCTTCAGCCCTCCCAACTTGCAGGTGGCTGCCCTGTGCAACCATCCACTGGTGGGTGTGGCTAAGACCCCTCCTGGACCCCCCTCCCAGGCTCTCTGGTGCAGGGCGCCTACCGGGGGTTTCTTGCCACCTTTTGTGCCCTGCTGGAAATGGGGCTCCAAAAACCTACATCTCCCGGCATGTAGGCAGCCTTGTGATTGCTTGCTGACCAGCCTCCATTCATTTTTTTTAAAAGTCAGTGATAGATTTGGAAATAGCAGAAACTTTAGAGTCATATTTAACTTTTCTTATTTAGGTTTGTGTGAATGTTTAACTTCTTAAATACATTCCAGGTTTTATAATTTAAATGCTACTAAGTTAAACAAAAATTATGAAAAATGGAGGCAAAAGTAATTTACAGCAACCTATTTTTTTTAACAATATACATAAAGCTATAGGAATTTTACAACTGGGCTTGTCCTTTAATCCTCTGTCCTCTTCCCCTAACTCCAGTGTTATTCAGTAGTAGGTATTTTAGTATGATATAATCTGTTCTTTTCCTGTAAGGAGTGAGTCAATGCAAATGGAAATTACTTCTGCGCTTAAGGAGGGTATGTTAATTTTATGTGAAAGTCAGCAATAGCAATGTCAGGACTTCACAGATACTAATCTGTTAATTTTCATTAAGATACTGCAATGGACAGGTTTTTCTGCTCCCTTCATCTCCTTTTTCACTCCTACCCTTCATTCTGGAAGGGATCTTTTACAAACATTTATTTTAATATTTTTTATTGATCGAACATTAATTTACATCTGTTACATTTTAGAAGTGCAGCGTTTCCCCCAAATGTGTTGTTGCCACAGCACACCCATCGTCCACCACCATAGACTCTTGTGCTCCCTTCCCTCTTTGTTCTGGTCCTCCTCTTCTTCCTTTCCCTTCCCCTCTGGTTACCTCCATTTTATAGTTAACTTTCAATGATTAGTTTTTTTAGTTTGACTCTGTCTCACCCTTTGTTTTGTTTTTCTAGATTTCACATATAAGTGACACTACCTAGTATTTGTCTTTCTCCTTTTGACTAGTTTCACTTAGCATAATCCCTTCCAGTTCCACCCATGTTGCCAAGACTTTCAAGAATTGATCTTTTTTATAATACTGAGTAGTATTCATATATATAGTCACATATATATACACACACACACACACACCACACCTTCTTAAACCATTCCTCTGGTTTGGGGAATTTAGGTTGTTTCCATGTATATCTTGACTTTTGTAAATACTGTTGCAGTGAACATCGGAGTGCACTTTCCTTTTGAATTACTGTCTTGTATTCTTCCGGTAGATACCTAAGAATGGATTTACCGGGTCATGTGGGAGATTCATTTGTAATCTTTTGAGAAACCTCCATACTGTTTATAGTAAGGGTAAGACCCGTCCACATTCCCAGGGATGAGCAGATTGAAGTCCAGTTGGTCAATGTTTCCTTTCTTTCACTCTGAGGGTAGTTCATGGGGAATGTCTTGTACATCAAAACTACAGTTGTAATAAACCATGCTATTTACAAATAAGAAAAATAACATTCATAATGTTAAATAATCCTATATCTAGTTAGTGTTAAGCAACAGGACCTAGAACCCACTTGTATAATCCCTTCCCCCATGTTCTTTCATGTTCTTTCTTGTAGATTCCATTTCCCTGAATCCGTTGTAGGGACTCTACATCACCATAATGCACAGGATATCTTGGAAGACATTATTAAATATTTTTCTTCAGTAACAACTAATTGCTCTCCTCAATTATACATTGTTTAATGTAGTCTAATAAAAAGACTAGCTTGCCTTTTTTCTCAGCACAGTTCAAATGCTTTTTGGAAGAAGTTAGACAAAAAAGAATTGTAGAGTGTAAGAAAAATTTCCAGGAATTAAATAACTTCATTAATTGATAATTATGGGAAATAAACTGAACTTTTTTGTGCAAAATTTTTTAAAATTGCATAAATGTACCAAGGTTATACAGTCTCCTTATAAGTAAGCTACATAAGAAAGTACAATTTAATAACTGAAATGCTCTGTCAGCATTCCTCATTAGTGTTAAGAAAGTCCCTGTTGTGACTTTCCAACCAGCACAACCTACACAGGATGAATTTCCACTCTTACTATTCTGAAACTTATTTTACAAACTGGGAATAAAGTGTCCTAACTTACCAAATAAACATTTTGCTCAAAACATTTTCAAAAATATAGTTTTACTTAAAAATAAGACAAAATGGAAGAAAAACAAAATTAAACACACAATTTAAAAATATTACAACCTTCATTATGATAGTAAAGAAATTGTCTAATATGTTAAATTAACATGAAAGCATGAAAATTTTATGTAAAAAAGCATATATAAAATAGATGTCAATATATCAAATGATATTATCTCCTCTCTGTCACATCTACAAATATTTATTTTATTATCTAGAAAGTGGTTCTCTTTAAAAATATTTGATATTAAAAATATTAATTCATGCAAATTAGTTCCTTTGTGAACTAATTATTTTTTATTAAAACCTTGATGCTTAGATTGTTTCACTGTTTTATCCTAGAAATGCCTGCATTGTAAAAGAGAGACTTGAAATTTTTCTTCTAATCTAGCCTCTGTTTGCTATAATGTGAGTCCTTTGAAGTCACAGACTTTGTCTCCTTCATCCTTTATCCCTAGACTCTAGGTCATCAATAATAAATGAATGTTTGGGAGTTCAACCAAGAGGTTGCAATCAGAGGGAGAGAAAACAAGGAAAACAAGAGAAGTTCTGGCAGGAGAACTGAGTGCTACCAAGTCAGTAAAGAGGTAGTGATCAGATCTGCCTGGCAGGGTAAAAAAAACACACCATACACTGGAGCTGGCCCTCTACAGTGAAGTATATTTTGCCAGATGGAAAACAAAGGGTGAAGAGAGATTTCAGAGAGTGAAAAAAGACATGGAACTGTTATGTCACAGTTTGGGGTATAGACAGTATCAGGGTATTGGAAAGGGAATTGAAAGGTAAGGAAATCAGTATTTGTGTAGCTACTATGTGCCAGGTGCTAGGTACTTTGTATCATTAACTCTCCTGTAAAAAGACTAGGAGTCAGTAAAGAAAGTAGTTATTAGGAGTGAGTGTGTGTGTGTGTGTGTGTGTGTGTGTGTGTGTGTGTAAGGTATGGAAGAGGGGAGCCCATTTTGCAAAAATTTGAAGGTCATCCTGTCAGGGTTACATAAAGACTTTAGGAGAAGAATAACAAATCAGAGCAGCTGTAAATTTTTTAGTTTAAACTGTTTTAAGGTAATACAATTTACAACATGACACATTTTTTCTGATTACAATTAGTCACTATTTTATCACTCTCATCCCATAAACTGAGTCACCAGTATTTCATACTAAAAACATGATTTAATGTTATTTTTAAAATGTATTTAGGCCGGGCATGGTGGCTCGTGCCTGTAAGCTTCAGCCTATGAAGCAGTCGGGCTAGGTATCGCGATTTGAGTCCCGCCTGGGGCCCATAGCAAAACCTAGTACCAAAAAAATAGCTGGGCGTGGTGGTGTGCACCTGTAATCCCAGCTACCTGGGAAGCTGAGGCTGGGGATTGTTTGAGTTTGTGTGGTACCCCGGGCAACAAGAGCCTGCGGTTCCATAGGCAAAAATAGCGAGACCTAGTCTCAAAAAAAAAAAAAAGTATTTACTTATACATAGTAAAGATCATTTTGATAGTGTATATATTCATCTGTGTTCCATATTTCCAGACAACCTATAATTATAATCTATAAAAATCTATAAAACTCTATAAATCTATGTTAAAATCTTGCTATTTATGTATTTTCAAACTTCTTTAACTCATATTTGAGCTTTCCTTATTTTATTGGAATCTGTTTCTTTGTCTTTCTTTTCAACTGCTTTCTTTCATCACTATACACATACTGTTTAGAGTCTTAACTTTCCGTATTTCCCTTTAGAATATATCTTTGGTTCTTTTTTTTCTGATGTTCCTTGAACTTTGATTCCAAATACCATGTGGTGTAATCTACTTCAGAATTTATTAAGGCTTTTTATCACAGATTTGTTTAATTCTGTGTCTGTGAATCCATGAATCATTACGTTTCAAAAAAAAATTCTCTGCCTTTCTTTTTTCTTTTCTTTTTTTTTGTACATCTTGTTATTTCAAGCTGAAAATCTGCATGTCTGTAGACAGCATATGTCATTATTGCTCATTTCTTCAGTTTACTTACTCACATTATCTCACTCTTAGGAACAAACTGATTTTAATGGACTCATACTGTTCCTTACTTCCCTGTAGGTGGCCACTAAGAGGATGTGAGATCAAATTTTCATACAATTATCACATGAATAGACAAAAGGATATAAAACATCTGGTCTGTTGGTTAAGCATTTAGTAGCATATGCATTAGAGAAATAGAAATGAATTCCTTTGGCTATTGATACCACAAAAAGGATCTTGGATAGAACTATAAACAATGGATAGTTGAAAATTAAGCAATGTACAAGTGAATGATCTTGGTTTAGATTAACAGATTTGGTAGAATTTAAGGTCAAATGCAACTCTGTTTAACATTTTCATAAATAAAGTAGAAGACTAATTTCAAAAAAACTTTAATTACATATTTAAGTGACTTCAAGCTGGGAGGTATTAAACATATGAAGAAAAAAATTGAAAGAGGTGATAGAATGATAATATTTTCCCCCATTAATCAGAAAAAGTATAGTTTAATGTCAGAATTAGCTTTGTGTGAGAATAGTTGTAAGCCAAGTTATTAAAACGAACAAAATATGAGTAGAGAAGAACTATGTCAAAAGAGATCACAGAAAGTTATTTGTAACATCGTATAAAAGCTAAAATGGTCAGAGTTCTCTTAAAATGACAGATTTCTATCAAGAATGCATATACTTTTTCTGGCCTAAGTGCTTTTTGTTTTAATTTTTTTTAATTAAACACACACACATAAATATTTTACATTGTTGTATACCCCGAGATTCTCCCACCAACATGTCACCCATGAACCATCATTTTAATCTTTTGTGCTCATCCCTCCCCTGATTTCATGGCCTAAATGTTATTAGACACAGAATCATCAGTATTCTTATGCTAGCCAAAAAATCATACGCACAAATGTATGCATTTTATACTTAATGTTTGCTTCTTAGCCTAATCAGAAGGCAAAATGTGTTTATTCAGGATCAAAGAACTGAAATTCAAAATATGCAGATTCAGATAGAAAATTCAAAACATGCCTCAAGGAGGGATAAACTGTAGAATTTTATTGGACAAAAAGAGGGAAATGAAATAAGTGCTTAAAGAAAAGAGTTGATTAGTGTTAAGAAGCTTAAACTATTCTTCGCTATACATAGTTGGTTATGTATGTATGGTGAATCTCTAGAAAAGGATGAAAAGGGAATTGAATGATTAATTCATAGTCATTGGTTCTCTTGATCCTTTGAATGACTTTTCAAAGTTTTGCTAGATGTTTTCTAGAAACACTTATTTTGACACACTCCAAAGGTCTCTGGCCAGTTCAAAGGTCTTTAAACTAGTTCAAATGAGATAGGTAATGCAATTTCTATAATGGCTCCCTGGCTCCATTTAAAAAAATGGGTTCACAAATGTCACCTTTTCATAGTTTATTTTATTTAAAAAATAGGCATAGAGAAAAAGTGATTTTTCTGGAGGGTGAGCAGTTTTATGGATTTTAACATATGTGTAGGTTCATGTAACCACTACCACATTCAGGTAACAGAAAATTTCCTTCATCCCAAACATTTCCTTTTGCATCTTTTCTCCTCACCACAAGCCTATGGTATTCATTTATTTCCTCTGATACTATAACTTTGCATTTTAAAGGATGTCATGTAGATGATATATAACTTTTTATCACTCTTTGAGGTAGATTTTTACAAATTAGCTACAGGTATTCAATACATGTCCTATTCCTTGTACTTCTAATTTTTTCCTATCTTGAGATAGGAAATTGATTTCAATTTTGTAGTTCTTTGGGTAGTTTTTTCAGAAAAAGATCAGAGAGCTGTAAATTTTTCTGAGTTTTTTTAATGAGTTCAAAATATCTTTTATTTTGCCAACACTTGACTTTTTGGATCTCTCACTGCTCTGTACATAAAAATCTCACTGCTCTATTTCCTAACTTTCAGTGTTGAAGATGGGAAGATTGATACTTGTTTGATTCACTTTCCTTTATAAAGAGACCAAAACTTCATCCTTGGGCTATAGGAATTTCACCCAGATATGACTAACTCTTTCTTTATTCTGATCTTTAACTTGATGATCTTAATCCCTTCAATGATCCAACTGTTTTTCATTATTTTCTTTTTTGGGGTTTCTAATTTTTGTAATTTTTTTTTCTCCATGGCTCATGATTTGCTCTGTGCGTTACAACATGTTCTCTACTTTAAACTTTGCAGTTTTAAGAGTGACCATTTAATTTAACTTGTAATTGATTTTTAAAAATTTAAAAGCACAATCAAGTTTCAAAACTTTTTTATACTTTAATGTATGCCCTCCAGCAGCCACCATGTATTATTGAAGTGTTTTTCATTCTTCAATTAAATTTGCCATCTCAGATACTATGGTGTAACCAGCTTGTGATGCCAAATGCAGTGCACAGGCATCAGGCTCACCAATCTGTACAGGTTTTTTTTTACTGGTTCTAACAATTACACAGACACACCAGGCAGGGCTGGGCCAGGGCCAGTGTTGGCAGTGCCGGGAGGAAGATGAGCTCCCCAGCCTCCCAGGAATCTTCACGCACTTACTCTAGCCTTGTTCTCTCTCTCTCTCTCTGAGGTTTTTTTTACATTCTCTTTTTGCTGTGCTTTCCCTCCCATGCTCTCCTTATCCTTTCCTCCCAGGTCCAGGGGTGCTCCCACATGCACACACCCATTGGGCCAAGCACAATCATGAGAAGTGTGCAATACCACAGGTGCTGGTTATACAAATTAATGGAGTAAAAAGTCTGACCAACTTACCCTATAGATGCCAGCTGCCTTGAATGCTTGGTAGTATGCCTCCAAATTATAGTATATCCCCCTAAATGGCCAGTGGTTTTGGCTGATTCATGTCTTTCACATAAGATTTCTCAATAGGTTGTGAAGAAATGAGCTTATGTTAGAAATGTGCCCTTCACCTAGGTCATAATGGAATCTATTGCCTTCACTGCTGACCCACCATAGATATAAGTTGCCTTCACAGCTTTTGAGTCGTAACTTTGTAAACAATAATGCTTTGAACTCATCATTTCTGCCCCAGAATGCAAGGGCTCAGATGTATTTGGGAACTTCTCGAAGGTGCAATAATAGTGGAGTGTTATCTGAGCAGCCTCAAAATCAAAAAGGAAAGGAGTCAAAAAATTGTACTCAAAATTCCTTTATATTTGATTTGAGCTGGTTTTCACAGTTATGACTTTTATTGCCCCAGAGCATAAATCTTACATAATAAAAAGATAATATTTATAAATAATATAATATTTATATTGCAAGTAATATAATATTTATACTGTTATTATGGCACATTAAACATGCTTGGAATATAATGTTATAGACCATAATTGTGGGATAGTTCTTTATAATTAATGGAGGTGTATAACTAGTCAGAGTCATGAGCACAAATTATATTTTAAAATAAGTTGATTCCAAAATATGTTTTTTGTTTTAAGTAAGAACTTTACCATGACAGAACACATAATTTTTAAATGTCTCTTTGGGGATTAAAGAGAATGATTATAATCAGGTTACAGTTTATATTTAACATTATTACCACACGAGAGAGTGAATGTGGTTTCTGAATAATTTTTACTTAAATTCTGTTAACTCTATCAATAAGCTAAAATGGAGGGTGGACATTTTGCAGATCAGATATTTAAATTCCCATGGACTTATTAGACATGTTATGTCCAGAAAGACTTATTTGAAAATTGCAGAGTGCCAAGTTAACCATCCTAAGCTCTGATAATTTAACACTTATAATCATTTTGGTTTCATAATGTCTTTCAATGAACTTTAAGTTAACAAAATGTTTGTCAGGCCAAATCCAGATTCAGATATGCCTTGGTTTATGCAAACAGTGACCACAGGCCAAGGACTCTTTGTGCTGTCTTGCTGAAATATGAGCTGGGCTCGGGGAGATCAGAAAACCTAAACAAATGGGGCCCTTCTAACTACTCACTATTTTTCAGTTTTTATATCAGTCTTCTCTATATTTCTATCTAGAAGCAAAATATACTGTGTGCTTTTCCTTAGAAGAGATGAGAAAATCTTGAGAATTCAGTACCCAATTGTTTCGATCAGTACTGATGCTCTTTTACCTCTGCCGTCTTTCCATCTCAATTAGCCCTCTTCTTACTTTATTTTCTTTCCACATTTTAATTTTCTCATCAATTTACTAAAGGGTATCTCATTAATTTCAGTTAATGACAAATCTATGGATAGGAAAATCCACCTGTTACAACAGTAGTTGATATACTTGGATAACCAACAGATTGTAATAAATTGATATTAAAAAACTGATTCACCATCTAGAACTAAAGATAATTAACCAATTCACCATATAGAACTAGAGCATGGTTCTCTAAGAATTATAGCCAGCTAATAGATGTGCTTGGTTTGGTCAGTATCGTATTCTTTTAAACAACTGAGTATGATTAATATCAAGAGTGTGAACAGACTTTTTCCAGTTGATCCCAGACTAAATTCCTTCTCACATTTTCCTACCTAAGAGACCTGAGAGCTAGTTATTTTTTTACTTAATTACATTTTTTTTGTGGAGAAAGACTCTGAAGCAACACTTCTCAAATGTGCCTCAAGAATTTCAGAGGTGGACTTAGGACTGTGCATGTTTAAGGAGCTTTTGGGGTGACTTGTTAACAGTGATCTTGGCCCATAATGAAGAAATAGCACCTGGAAGATTTTCCAAATAATCCAAATAGGTGTGTATCACAAAATATCGAGAGAGAGAGAGAGAGAGAGAAAGAGAGAGAGAGAGAGAGAGAGAGAGAGAGAGAGAGAAATCGAGAGAGCACAAGCGAGCCAAATCCTAACCATTAGACAGACCACCAGGGAACTTCAAAATATCAAATTGAATTGAGATAATTTCTATGCTCTAATAGGACTATATAATACTAATAGAGTAGAAAATTGAAAACACTATCTCTCATTAACTCATTTTGTTTTTTAGTTTATACACTGAGGTCTTCATGAAGGAAAATATAAAGTTAATATTTAAAAAATTAATTTTGTGTGGAAAGCAGCAATTAAAACACCACATATACATAAGATAGGAGTGATAACATTACCAAATTGAAAAAATTTCTTTGTCTAGTTCCACCCAAGGTGGTGTAATATTTTTCAGTTGAATTTCCTAAAAATTCACTTAGTGGAAAAAATTTAATCATAAAAATGGCTTTTTCTTAAAGCAAAATGTTGTAATAAATGTTGCTGAATTAAATTGGATTATTATCCTTAATCAATTATCCTAAATAGAATTATTGACTTCTAAGGAACTAATGATGTGAACTAATTTACGTCAAATCTAAATTAGACAATATCTGTGTGCTGTAGAATAAATGATTTTCCACAACCATGCTGCTGAATGTTAAACAATTTTTTTAAAATTGATCTAGACATTTTTTTTAACTTGAAAAAGTTGGCAAGAGTTTTCTAAGTGACATTTCCCCTCCTTTTCTGAAAAAAAAAAAAAAAAAAAAAAAAAAAGAAACTTTTCACAATGATCTTTACATATGGTGCATAAAGTCTGGTATAACAATTTATTATCATTATATCTTTACAAATGGTGCATAAAGGCAGATATAATGTTAATTTATTATCTATAAGTTCACTCATCTAGAGAGACCTTTTAATAAAGTATAACAAGATGATTAATGTCCAACTTCTTCCATACTCTGGAGAGTCTTAGGCATTCTCTTCTTTGCTTCTGGGACCATTGCACTTCACCACACCAGGCCCATTTCAATAAGTAAGTCCCATTTCAATAACTATAGTGTTACCTTTCCCCCAGCCATCTTTGGTTCACACTATTTTGTCTGGGGGGTGAGGGGGGCGGTCAAGTACAAGAGCCACAGGCCTTTTGTAGGAAATTAATAGAGCTCCTTTTGAAAGCAGCAATTACTCTGCTACTGGGATTGGGTCAATACCCAACCCCTGATCTGTGGAGGCCTTGGTTACGGACTCCACTTTGATGACTCAACTGGAACTCAATGACAGCAGTGTACAAGGTGAGAAGATCTAACGAGTCTTATTTATCAAGCAAAAATGTTTATTACAGAGCATAACCAGACTCTTAGAAGTTTTCATTATAATTTTAGATAATAAATTTACATTTTTATTTCATCAACTTTTAGTCATCTATTAACAACCAACTATGAAAGTTGAAAACAAGGTGATTCTTTTCCACTGTCTCTCATGCTCCTGATTATTTTTAGCTATATATTAATTTTATATTGGTAGTTAATAATAGTTGCACCACTAGTTACAATAACTAAGCATTATATGGTTTTAAATAGAATCTAAAAAATTTAAGTCCACTATAAATGATATCCATGTTAGTGTTGTAGAATCAAGAAGTATGAATGATGGCATGGAGAGAGATTTGCAAGGCTGGGTCAGTTAGCTTTTATTTGAAGGAGGATATCTAAGTAACATTTTTTACATATTGTTCTAATTCTTCATACTTGATACTAAGTTGAGACTGTTTCTTGTACTATATTATCCTATTTCTTGTAATGATGGTTCAAATTTATGGACTACCTATAGGAGAATTTCTTTTTCATATTATGTACATGCCTATTTTATCTTAATACTTGATTAATAGTTTGACTTGCTAATAGAGTTCTAGATTTAAAATAATTTCCTTAAGCTCTGATCAGCACGGGAGTTTTGACCTGCTCCGTTTCCGACCTGGGCCGGTTCACCCCTCCTTAGGCAACCTGGTGGTCCCCCGCTCCTGGAAGGTCACCATATTGATGCTAAACTTAGTGCAGACACCCGATCGCCATAGTGCACTGAAGCCCAGAACTCCTGGACTCAAGCGATCCTCCCGCCTCAGCCTCCCGAGTAGCTGGGACTACAGGCGTGCGCCACCAGCCCAGATAATTTCCTTAAGCTCTTTGAAGACTTCATTCCCCTCTTCTATAGTACCAATATAGTAGGTAAATGTCTGTGGCTTATATGATTCGAATGCCAGTGTTTCTCATCGCTGTAAGCTTTCAGTGTTGTTTTTAGAGTTCTGAATTTTACCAGGTTATATCTAAGTGTGTGAATCTTTATTCATTTACTTTGCTCAGAAAGTAAGGGACCTCTTAAATCTAAAAATAATATTTTCCTTTAGCACAAATATATTTTGTTCATATATTTCTTTGGTTAATTGCTTCTGTTTACATTTTCAGTCACCTTTCCCCTTTTTTTGGATCACCTATTAAATAGATATTAGACTTTTGGGATATGTTATTCATGTTCTTTATATTTTTTCTCATCACATCTCTTATCTTTTTTTATATAATCTTGGATATTTTCTGTGATGCTGGTTACCTAAAATATCTGGTGATTCTGGGTAGCCCACTCATATTGACCCCTGAAATGCCAGATTGATAAGATCAGGTGGCCCAACTCTTGTCTGATTTGAGCAGGTCTTTTCCCAGACATATCTTCTGAGTAAGAGCCCAGGCAAGTGTCCTATGGACATGGGCAGATAGTGTTCAGAGCTATGCTTCCTTTAGGTATGTATTCACATCAACAAGGAGGCATACTGTCCCATCCAAACCCTAGATACCAAAATAAGAACACACATTAATAGGTCAGTGGATTTGAACTTAACTTGACTAGGGCAAAAAGTTATTTTTCTTTTGTCCCTCTAAAATGCTGTGTGAGGTGACAGAATTATAGCAAACTGCTTTGCCTTTTTACAGGCCTCTCCAGAAGTCCCAACAGACAAATAAGTCTCTTAAGAGGGAAGCTTTCAGTCCTTAATTTGTCAAAACATCATGCTCTAAAAAGAGGAGAAAGAAGGATAAGAGGAAAGAATCCCACTTTCTTAGCTTTTCTGAAAACTGTTCATTCATCACCCCAAAATTAGCTTCCATTCCCCCCCATACCTTTTTATTTGTTAGGGAGTCATGGGCTGAGGTTGTCTTGGGAAGGGTTACTTCAGGCTATTTTCTTCAGGCTCTGTTTTCTTCAGGCTTCCTATCCTGCTGCTTCCTTATTCAGGATTTCCTTTAACTTCCTGTTCTAAGGTGATTTCCCTTCTTGTTTTTTTCTGTTATATTTTCATTTCTTAAAACAATAAATTATTCCTGCTATTTCAGTAGACCTTGGGAGACAGGAGACGTAAACAGGAACACTCTGTTTTGAACTGGAGGGCTATAATTTTTAAAGAACTCAGTATCATAAATAGAGAACCATGAGATCCCATTTCTTCCTCCATCCTTCTCTTTCCCTTCACCTTCCCTCTCTCCCCACTTCCACTTTAAATACTCAGCTCACAGACAAACTGCAAGCCAGCAAATTATTAAAATCAAAGGAAAAATAGCAGCTATTTTATAATAATGTTCTATCACTCTTTTGTTGTTTTAAAAAGCACTTACTGAGTCAACCTGAATGTTTGGCAATACTGTAAGCCTCAGAAATATAAGTACCTGTAAGTCTCTAACCTCTTTGGAGTTCAAAGACCAGTGAGAGAGAAACAGGTAACCAACAGTAGGGAGTGGGATAAGTGTAAAATTCATATTATGCACAGCTAACATGGGTGGCTTTCCAGAGTGTGGGCTTTTATGTCTAGATGATGTTGTTTAGCAGCAGAGTCTTCAGATCAGAAAGCTCCAAAGGACCAGTCGTGGCATCTTGGAGCCTTATATCCAAAAGGTCTGTCTAACCAGAGACAGCTTATGTGGGATGAGGTTGCATAAGGTAAGCAAAGCAAGTGGGCCCTATATGACTGAACCACTTATTTGGGTTCCTTTTTAAACAATTAGATATGTAAGAATTTGAATTTGTTACCAGTGGGATTTGGAGCTAGCAGTTTCAATCTGCAGTGAAGAGCTAAACAATCTAGAGGCCAAAACACAGAGGCCATCTTGGGCTCATTTATGTAATGTATTTATTCCACTGAATTCCTAAACCCTGTAGTTTGGGAATATGATTTATAGCAGTGTATGTAAAGGAATGAAATCACATTACAAGAAAACTTCAACTTTCCTTTGAAGTTGTATTTTTTTCATTTAGTGTAATTTAACATAAACCTAAACAACCTAATTTCATTTGACTTCAAACATTTTGCATTTAGTTAAAACTAAGAAGTTTGTCCATGGTTAACAGCACATATTTGAGTCAGAAAGACCTGAATCCATTGTCTAGTTTTATAATCTAGGTAACTTCTATCAACTTCTGTGTCCTTGTGTATAACATAGAGATAATGTTAATAGTGATTAAAACAGTATAATATTGGGATAAAAATAGACACAGAAATCAAAGAAACAGAACAGAAATCGCAGAAATAAATATACATTTTTTATCAACACTTTATGACAAAGGAGCCATGATCATGCAATGGGAAAATTATTGTATGTATGTATGTATGTATGTATGTATGTATGTATGTATGTATGTATTTGAGACTATGTCTCACTATTTTTACCTGTGGAACTGTAGGCTCATGTTGCTTGGAGTACTACAGATTCAAGTAATCCCCAGCCTCAGCTTTCCAGGTAGCTGGGATTATAGGCGTGTACTGCCACGCCCTGCTATATTTTTTTTGGAACTAGGTCTTGATACTTGCCCCCAGCGGGACTCGAACCACGATCCCTGGCCCCAATCACTGTTTCCTAGGCTGCAGCTTACAGGCATGTGCCACCATGCCCAACTGGAGAGTCTGTTTTTTAATTGGTGCTGGGAAAACTGGATGACTACATGAAAGAAATGAAATTGTATCACTCTTTAATTCCATGCATAAAAGGCTAGTAATTAAAATACTAGAAGGGAGAAAATATTCACATATTACACAGCTGACAAAGGGTTAATATCCAAGAGACATGAAAAACATTTAACTTGACAAAAACCCAAACAGCTCAGTGAGTGGGCAGCAGATCTGCAGAAACAATTTGCCAAAGAGGACACCCAGATGGCAAATAGAAAAATGAAAAAATGTTCATCATACTTTTGCTAATAAAGTTGCAGGTCAAAAGCACAATGAGAGAACATCTAACATCTGGGAGAGTGGCACATATTTAAAAGACCCCCCCCAATAAGTAGTACTGAAAAGGATACAGAGAAGAACTCTATCACACTGTTGGTGGAAATATGAACGAGTGCTATCATTTTGACAAGATCAGGTGCGTTCAGGGTGCTATGGCTGTAGACTAGTGCTGTCATTTTGAAAAGCAATCAGGATTCACCATAAAATAATGAAGATGAAAGTACCACATGACCCATTCTTATTCCAAAAGAACATTAAGTTATCAACATAAAGACCATATGCTTTGTTTATTGCAGCATTATTTACGATAGTCATGAACACACCAATGAACACACCTATGAACCTATGAACACACCAATAGGGAATTGAATCAAGATATGATATAGTTACAAAATGGAATACTATTCAGCCCTAAGGAAAGAGGAAATGTTGCCCTTTATAGCAAAAATGGAAACAGTTTGAAGAAATTATGTGTAGTAAAACAAGTTAGAATGACTTGGTAATAGTAATATTATAGATAAATATTGGACATTGCCTTGGCAGATGATTCCATGAAGCAAAATACTTATAAAAAATTAGCAAACACGAATAAAGACAGGCTTCTAAGGTTTAGAGGTAGGAGTGTTAGGGGGCACCCCCCTCCTGGGTGTTATTGTCTCTTGTTTAAGATTGTAGATTTCAAGAAAGGTATGTTGAAATGTAAGAATAACCTTAGTTAGAATTTCTCTTCAGGGAGATGCAGGGGGGAAGAAGTGAAACAGCTTTTTTTCCTTTGTAATGTAATAATGCAGGAGCTGTTCCTGGAAGATGGGATAACAGAAAGAATATATAAGGAGGTTTGAAACAAAGAGAGGAAGACAAAAAGAAAAGATGGGAATGGAGATTGAGATTGAGGTTTTTGTCTTATCTATTTTGTAAGGTGGAGATGTGAACCATGTGAGCTTGGCCATGTGGCAAGGCCTGGGCCTTGCAGCCTCTCACTGTCCCGGGCTAGCCGCATGTGTGCTAAAGGCAGTTACGAAGTTTGCAGATTTGAACTGTTTTGCTGAGTTTAACTTGTGTCTGTGAGAGGCCGTGTAAAAGGTAGGCCTGACAAGAAAGTGAACTTTGCTGAGTCCGGTACTAAGAAGTTTCTTTTACTACCTGGAGGAAGACGACAAGAAGATGGCATGGAGGAACTGGAGCACGCCAAAGGAGTGCACCAAAAGAAGATGTCTTCAGACACGTGGAGATGAACTCTAACTGACTGATTTTGGTGAGATGATCAGGACTGAGAGAGTGAAGATTTTTAGACAATCTGGGAAAGACAAACTTTAGACAATGCTGAGAAATGTATTAGACGATGTTAAAGTAATTGGAGTTTTACTTACATGTTTCTTTTGTAGTAATTAGGAAATCACTTTGTTAGAAATAAATTAGTCTGCACTGATAGTCTTGCTTTGACTTGGAATTTTGGTTGAGAAGGCTGGGGATGGTGGAAAGAACCCACGAGAGTTTAAAAGAGGGTAAATTGAGACAAACTTTTGTAAAGTATAAATGGTAATTTTTAAGTTTTTTTTTCTTCTGCAGTTTTAGAGCTGAGAGCTGAGAAGCAGCTGGCTGGCTTTTGCATATCAATAAGTGGTCAGTGAAAATGCAGTTTGTAGCCTGCTTCATAGAGAGAAAAGCAGGCAGAGATGTGCGTTAATATCAAAGTCAAACAGGAGGAAGGGAGAAAAGCTATTTACATAAGGGATGTGGTGGGAAAAAATAAAGTCAGATTAAAACAAAAAAATTAGTGCCCATTACTAGGGTTAATTGTACTCAATGTTGGCAAAGATGTTAGGCATATATCAGGCATATAGAAAAGTGCTAATGAAGATATTATAGTCAAAGTTATCTTTACCATTATATTAGCGATTTAAGAACCTTTGTACCTACTTGAACCTATTAAGAAACCACTTAAAAAAGCAGGACTGAGGCTAAGGTGATGTCTTAATTACCATGGGTCTTTAGAGCAGAGAGGTGCTAATGTTAATGACCATATTACACAGGAAGGGTTTCACAAGGATTTCAAAAGCCTATCAAAGATGGACTGCTAAAACATTGAGGAGCTTCTTTCTGGACAGGGCTTGGGAGTTGATATCCCTTCCATAAATATATGATAAATATGATAAACCTGGGCATGCATATTTTAGAATTATTTAATTTCCAAAGAACTGATTGAAATTTCCATCCCTTTTTATAGCTTTTTAGGACTATTTATATGCAAAATTATTTGGTACCAAAAGCCTTTATTTGGCATAGCATATGGGTTTAAAATTTAGCTTGAATCAATTTAACCCATTTCATCTATTAATTTAGATCCCTGAAATTGTTTCTTAGCTTTTCTGCCAATTTCCTAATCTCTTCAAGGGAAAATAATGCCCCATTAATTAAGTTTCAGGGACTAGTAAGGATACAGTATATACTGTAAACGTATTTGGCATTTTATAGGGTCTCAATAAAGTTCAGCTACAATTATTTTATCAGTACCTTAGGTAGACATTCCATTTTCACTGCCACAATCCTATGGGCATAAACCTTTATCCCTCTGCTGTTAGGAAAGTCATTTCCTTTATTATCAAACATGACAGTGAAATGAAGGGAAATCCTGCTGCGGAGAATGGAAACAAATGCTTTCCATCCAGACACCAAACAAAGCTCTTTTTTAAAAAGTTGTTTAGTTTTAATCACCACAATTTGAAGCAGTGGTTTAAAACAGTAAGTGCCCCCCAAAATAAGCAACTAAAACCAGGCACTTGTTTGACATATGAAGTTGAATTGCAGTTCAGCAGGCAGAACTGCAATGCCAACTAAGTGGCCCTGTTGGTCTCAGTTGTGCTTGTTTATATGCATCTAGGAATAAGCCGGCTATTGGTAGGGTTGGTTATATCAGTGAGTATGCGCCACCTGTCTTTCATTTTCTTAGGGGGGTGAGCAGCCTGCCTGGGCAAGTTCTTGTCATGATGATGGCAGAGGTACCAAACAGTAATTTCAATAGCTCAAATGGTTTGCAAGACTCTGCTTACATCATGTCTGCTTACATAAAAGTAAACAAAACAGTACTAGGAATGCAGAGTCCAGTATGATGACTGTAGCTAACACTGCCATCTGATATACTGGAAAGTATATATCAGAGAGTAAATCCTAAGAGTTCCCTTGAGAATTTTTCCCTTTTTCTTTTTTGTATCTATATGAGAAAATGATGCTAGTTGAACCACTTCAAAATATGTTTAAATCAAACTTTCACATTGTACACTGTAAACTTGTTACAGTACTATATGTTATTTCTCAGTGAAGCTGAGAAATGTGCACTCACTGCAAGGTAAATTTTCTCTGCTGTGTGATAAATATGAGGTCATCAGATGACTACCAGAAAGGACAGTGCCTTTGCAAATTCTAGCAACACCTGTATTTTCTCTGAACATTTACCATGAAATGCTACCAAAGCCTCACTTAGCTCACAAGACAGTATCAGTGCATGAGGCAGAAAAAAATGAAATGAAATAGCATGTACTAACTTGTAGATGAGGAACAAAATGAACCTTTGATGAATACATTGTAACAAACTTTCAGAAACTGATGCTTGTTTAAGGATTTGATTTTTAAATTTACAAAAAGTCAATATGTTCTTTACGGCCAGCAAAGTTTGGCTCATTCCCCATAGGAAGGCTCCGAAGTTTACTGTGGACAGAGGCACTCTATATAAGAGAGGCAAGAGTTTCTCCATTGTCCCGGTTCCTTCCCGTGGCTTCTGTCAGTCATGGGGAGGCTGTCCAGGAGCCATGTGTCTCAGAGCAGGGAACACAGAGAGAAAGATCCCTGATACTGTGTAGTTTATCAACTTTAGGATCCATAAGTGGCTTTAGGGTAGCCTTGCTTCGAGGTGTCAGAAATCTGTCAGAATCTGTCAGAAAGCCAGAGGATTCTGGCCCTGCTAGGGGGACAGTTCCAATTGGCAATTGTCCCTTGAGAGTGTTCCTGTGCTTGTGGAGACACTTCAGCCTGCACTAGTTTGACTTACACTTCTTCTTTGGCCCAGTTCTGCCTTTATTTCCCCTTCAAAAATGTTAACCCTTAATAAATATTCTATAAAGTCTTATAGGCTGCTCCTGGAGTGTCCAGCTTATGAAATCCCATGTCACCTGAGATAGCCTATCACCCCATGCGTTCTTCCTGAATCTTGTTGTTCTCCGTACTGGTCTGAGAGGCAGTCTGGGACAGGTGTCATGCTGGTAAGTCTCATGTCCCCTACTAGTCCTCCTCAGAACACATATTAGGAAAAGGATATGGTGTCTGTTGAACTGGTGGCACGTTCATGTACTCAGGGCACTGCTGGTGTAGGGACAGAAGAATAGTCTGGTAGCCTTCTGGGTGCATTCTGGAATGCTAACTGTACGTAAATGAGTTACTCAGGCCTTTCCCCCCCATTAGTGCGTATGGTCAACACCTGTGGTATTGTGCTTCCCCATGATTGTGTATATATCCGGTTTAGTGGGTGCATGCATGGGCAAGTGGGCACACCTGGGCGTGGGTGGTGGTGATAAAAGGGTGGCATCACCCTGGGGAAGGGAGAAGGAAGGAAAGAGGAGAAACTGGAGTGGTTGTTTCTTCATCGTTAAAAACCCAAAAGCGAAACCCAGCCTTACTGCTCTGTGAAACCATGGTGAATCCATGAGGATTTGGTTGGTTACCCAACACTGACCATGTTACATTTCACTTGGGGCAATAGTCTGCTCCAAATGGAGCCTTGGTATGTCCTTCTCTGACCCCTGGTCCCTAACAATGGTGGCTTCTGTTGCACCCCTGAGGAAATGGCCGTACTCTCAGGTCCAGCCTAATTCCTCCCCTCACCCCACTTTCCCAACATGCTTAAAGATGGAGGGCCAATGGCTAATTTACCTGAAAAGTGCAAGACCTTCACCAGTGCCGTGGGTCTTGCCCTCCTCCTTCTTCAGCTCTCCTGCATGCCTGGGACTTTCTGAAGCTTCCTCAGAACAGGAATGCCAATAAATGCATTTGGGAGAGAGTCAAAGGAATCACTAAAGCTCTGTTTTATGATACAGATTTGGGAGTGGTGTCAAGGTGAGGTCCAGATTCTCACGCTCATGGGCTCAAATTGGTTGCCATTGTTCTTCTGGTTCTCTGATTAATTCATT
>PVHY01008121.1:52679-63605 GCA_004024945.1 Uropsilus gracilis
GGGGGGGGGGCGGGAGAACAAGGGAGAGGACAGGAACTAGAACTAGTGCTTAACTAGCAAGGAATTTGCAAATCCCAGGGATCTGCCTCCCTCACTGAAAGAGAGGTTAGGCTAGGGAGCACAGGCTGTTGGTGAGTCTCTGTGCCTGATGTGCAAACATCTTTATTGTTCTTCCATGCTGGCTAATTAAGATAATTCCGTTTGAAGTTACAGCTCCTGGCTTGACTCTAAGAGGCCTGCTTTTATTTCTTGAATCTGTGCCCATGTTTTGTAGGTTTTCTGTATGGCCTGTCTGGCTGGATGACTGGACAATGTTTTCAGGGGTTGTCAAGCATGTGTGGCAGTGAAGAGGCAACAGTGAACACAAGCAATTGCACAAAAGAGGCAGCATGTCACAGATGCTAGACAATAGGATTTTCCTGAAGACCCCTTAAAAGCTTAATCTGGAGACTTTTTATGTAAATGTGGTGTAGGTGTCACATACCAGGGAGCTGAAGATTGATTAAACCATGTTAAATTCCCTCTGTTCCCTAAGAACATTTTGGTTTCTACTGATTCTCAGGGTGGATTTTGGATTTAAATCATCCAAGTTAGTTTGTAGTATATTGTCAAACCTGCCAGTTTTTTCATTTATGTTTTGAAATTATATTTCAAATTATAAAAACACTTTTTAGTAATACTCTAACATTTTACACAGTTATAGTAGATTTCTGGTACCATTCTTTTATTTTACCTTTTAGGCTTAATTCTAGACCTATACCCTAACCTGAAATTCCTGACATCAATATCTAACTGCCTACTGAATACCTCCACTTTTGTTTATGACAGGCATCTAACAACTCCCATGGCTAAAGCTGAATTGAACTGCCTATATATATCTGCTCTTTCCCCAGCCTTCCTGGTTATAGTAGATGGCTATTTCCCCATTTGCTTAAGTCAAAAATACACCTTGAGTAGTCTTTTATTCCCCTCACTTCAATACTAATTCACCAGCAAGGTCTGTCAACTCTACCTCCAAACTATAAAATCCATCCATTTTCTCCATTACCATTAATATCACCTATGCCTAAGCTAGCAGCATGTAGACTTCCCTGCTCAATCATGGTCACTGAGGTCATTGCTTTCACTCCCTCTGCCCACACATACATAATCCATTCTCTATGTAGCAGTCAAGAGGATTTTAAAAACTACAGAATCCAGCAAGATGGTGGAAGAGTTAAGATGTTGGGCTTACTTCCAGCACATAATTACAACCAAATTACACCTATGCAAAGACAACAACTCCTGAATGATGAGTGCATGACTATCATATGATCAAGTGATATAGTACAGTGAGAAAAGGTTGGAAAACTGCAATTAATCAGTTTGGAGAGATACTATCCTGGTATCCTGTGCTTTATTGAAACAACAGCTTTATTGCTGTTTACACAAATGCAAAAGCACACGTGTGGGTAAGAGGTTTACTGAGAATGTGGGATGTGTCAGAGGAGAACTATAGGAGAAAGGAAGCAAGGAATGATTTTTGAATTGAGCTGATGGCTCCCACACTATAACAGCAGGAGCTTGAAGTTGAAGGATCACTGAGTCTCCTTTTGGGAAAGGCTATTATTTGCAAGCTTGGTTGTAATAGGGAAAACTTGCCTTACTTCAACCTAAGACAAACCAAGATAACAATAAAATATTCCCATTAATTCAAAGCCGGGCACAGTGGCATGTGACTGTAAGCTTCAACCTATGAAGTGGCTGGGGATAGGGATCGCAGTTCGAGTCCTGATTGGGGCAACACAGCAAGACCTAGTGTCAAAAATTAGCTGGGCATGGTGGCTCGCACCTGTAATCCCAGCTACCTGGGAAGCTGAGGCTGGGGATTGCTTGAGTCTGTGGTACCCTGGCAATGTGAGCCTGTGGTTTCCATGGGCAAAAATAGCGAGACCTAATCTCCAAAAAAAATTAATAATAATAATTTAAGTTTGAAGCATCTGGGTCTTAACAGCAGACATGAGCATCTAGGGCAAAGTTTTGTGATTGAAAGGCAAAGAAAAATTTCTGGCTCATGGTCCTCAAATATTAATCACTTTAAAGTGCAAAATCGACTGCTCAGCCACAACTCAAAAGTTGAGACTGGTGTGGATTTGTTCAGAAAGTTCTGCTGAGGAGTTGACCTAAGGAAAGGATCATTATGGAATATTTGCTGCACCATGGGACTCTTGAACCCTTGGTGCTTTCATAGTAACCTTTTGGTGCCCTGTGGCCTGGCTCCTACCTATTACTCTTACCAGCACCTCTGCCCCAGTTTTGAACAGGTGCAAAAATTGGTCTATGAAACAAGAGACACCTAAAATCCTAGATGAACAACCTATGATTATACATTGCTGTTTTGCAACCATCCCAGGCCAGGTAGGTTCATTTCTCCCAGTGTCCATCAGTTCTCTCAGACCCAAAGATAATTTTGGAGACTGGTCAACTTTTATAGGTCTTTAGTGCAGAATAAGGGGACAGACCAGCTTTCTCCTCAGCAATCTGGTATTTTCCTCCCTGTCTCAGAATGATGGTATCCTTTTATCCCTTGCATCTCATATAGATGTGTGCATTTACACATACACATCTACACACACACACACACACACACACACACACACACACACTCCTGCTCTCTGGTGTCCATAATCATAGGAGTACAAACCACAGAGGCTAATGGTGAGAGAGTGCATGAAAAATCTGATTTACTCAATTACCCTACAATTATTAACTGTAGAAGGTATATAAATCATTTCACAAGAAAAAGAAGCTACATGTTAGAACATACAAAAATGAAAAATTAAGACAGAAAAACAAAGGTTGGCACAAAAACCTGAGAGAAGCCTCAGTCTAGAAAAACTGTGGAATCTAATAGGAATTTAATAGTTACAATAGGAATCTAATAGTTACAATCCTGTTTGTTGAGTTAGGAAAAACAGTGGATGCTCAAACAAAGAAACAAAATAAGTGTGGAGAAAATATGAGATGGCTACAAAAGAATTAATGAATCTAAAAAAATACTATAATGAAAACCAAGGCCTCAAGAATACAAGTAATGAAGAGAATCAGTGAACCTGAATGCACAGTGTCAGGGAACACACAACTAGAATAACAAAGAGAAAAAAATGAAAATAGTGTAAGCACTTTTGGGGATAACCTAGAGAAAAATAATGTATGCATTATAGGGAGCCCAGAAAGAGAAAGGCATAGAAAAGTTATTTAAAGATATTATAATACAGAGTCACATCGATCTGTGAAATGAAGCAGATAGCTTGATCCAAGAGATCCAAGGAGTTCCAAACAAAACAACTTTTTAAAACAGAATAAAGTTCATATTGCACAAACCTCCAGTCAACATAATATGAATGGTTAAAGAAGTAAGTCTAAAAATTTTCCTTTTAAATAAGCTCTTAAGACAAAGATGCTCACTGTCACTGCTCTTATTTAATTTGATATTAGAGGTTTAGCTAGCTCAGTCATATAACAATAGGTAATAAAAGTAATACAGGTTGATAAGAAATATAACTATCATTTTTTAACAGCTAATATAATATTATATATAGAAAACTCTGAGGACTCCATGAAAAGGTGGTTAGCAACAAAAAATGAATACCATATTCATTTTGGGAGGAATGTTAGAAAAATCAATATTTAAAAATCTGTCATGGTATTATGTATCATTAGAGGAAAAATAAGCTATGAAAATAATTCTATTCACAGTCACATTAAGGAGAGTAAAATACCTAGAAATTTACCTAACCAGGGAGGGGAAGGATCTATATGATAAAAAGTGCAACACATCATCAAAGGAGGAGCATCATAATGTAAGGAGAAGAAAATGCATTCCATACTTGTGGATGGGAAGAATCAATATATTTAAAGTGACTGTTCTGCCAAAAGTGACATATCAGATTTAATACAATCCCCATTAAAACTCTAACATTCTTCAAAGAAACTGCACAAAAAATATTAAAATTTAAATAGAACTGTAAAATATATTTAGGGATGAAAGTGAGACTGTTGGTGGCAACCATTATGTGATATATAGAGATGTTGAATTAAAATGCTACACACCTGAAATCATATAATGTTATATACCAATGTTATTTCAATATAAATACATTTAAAAATATGGAAGAAATAGAGTATAATGTTTCCAATGTTAAAATATCCCAAATCGGAAGTGTAACTAGTGTCATCCTTAATATTCACATCCTTGCTTTAAAAATAAAATCAGGGCCATCGGAGCTCCTTTGCCCCTGGGTAAGCTCCCTGTGCCTGGAGAGCCTGGAAGGGGAGTCTGGGTGGGGTTTTAGCCCCATCCACCAGCGAATGTTTGCATGAGGCAGTCATCTGCAGCCTGGACTGGCTGAGGCATGTTTCCCCCACACCCTACCCCAAGGGGAGTTTGGGATGGCATATGCCCGGCCATCTGGGCACCACCCCCATGCAGGGAGGTACCAGCACATGGTGGGGAGAAGAGGGGATGCCCCTTCTACTTCTCTCTCACTCTAGCTAATCTTCAGGAGGAGGAAGAACATACATAATACAAACTCCATCATAGAATGGGTGAGGAAGCAGGTAAAAATCCAGCCCATAAGCCTGAACTAGACATAGGAGATGGACTATCGAGAGAACCAGTGCATGTGAGACTGGAGAAACAACTATGAAACATGATGTCATGATGCGCACCTATGCACTTACCAGGTCTGAAAAAGCCAAGACCTCATTTCAGAGATGCCTTCTAGGGGAGCAAGGCACTCCTCCCCATCCCATGGGAGAGGAGAGGAAGGCCAAAGAGTGGGGCCATTGGCCTCACAACAAAGCTGCAAACTGAGGTAGAGGAGATGATTTCAACGATCAATCACAAATGCCTGTGTCCAGAGAAACTTCTTTAACGACACTGGTTGGAGGCAAGACCCCCTACACCTGATGCCAGAACCATAAGGTAAAGCAGTAAAACAACAGAGAAAGGAATGGAGATGACAGCCTGCAATGAGAAAGCATGAACAGACCACAAATAAATACAGACTGGTCACCCAATGCAAACTTAAGACTGAAAATCTATAAGCACGGTTTGCCTGGTCCCAAGTACACAGTCCCTCATCCAATGAAAGGACACTGCCACAGGAAAGAAGACTAATGGACTTAATACAAACTAGCAAACAGCAAAGAAAGGGGTTTGAGTGAATGGAGGGGGCACCAGGGGAAGGGGAGGTACCCCAAAAAACATTTACTGAAGTTATGATTTAAAGAATAAAAATAAATAAAAATTTTAAAAACTAATAAAAAAACAAAATAAAATGTAAACTGTACAGCAAATTATGTAACCTCTTTAAAACTCCACCATTGCTAATGAAATAGATCAACAGTCCTTACCATAGACTTCAAGGTTCCACAAAGTGTGGCATCAAGGCTGTCAGACACCATTCCTTCTAACTTCCCTCTGGCTCATAGTGTTCTCCATGCTGTTGCTTTTGGGCCTATTGTGGTTTTTTTCTGCCTAGAGGAGTTTTCTTCTCTCAGATCTTCACATGACTGGCTCCCTCTTTTCATTCAGATCTCAGCGAGACCATCACCTTCTCAGCCGGGCTCTCCCTGACCCTGTGCAAAGTGTTCCCTCTTCTTTTTTCCCCCTTATCCTATTTTATTCCATTCATAGCACTTGCTGTGACCCGAAATTTTCTTCTATGTTTATTGTCAGAGGGTGTACCGAGTGAAGTCTCCAGTTGTAGACCTTTCAATACAGGCTGCCACAGGAATGAACCACTCATTTTGGCTGTAATGGGGAAAGCAGACTGGAATGGGGTGAAAGCAAAAGCAGTGGGACGCAGAGGGAGGCAAGGAGGCCAGCCGTGAGCTTGCATCAATCAAGATCAAGCTCTGTGCCTTACAAATTTGGGTCAGGAACAAGGTTTCCCTGTCAACGGCTAATTTTAACCTATTTGAAATGTATTTAGAAAAAGCCAAATGCTTTGCCCTTTGGGACTGTGACAGGCAGAAAGGTAGTAGCTGAGCTAACAAGTCCGGCCAAAGAAGAGCCCTGCATTTCCCCATGTGTTTTTTTCTTTTTAAGCTTCCTACTTACAAGGAAAAAAATCTGATAAATATATTCTTTTCTGAATATCCTGCCTGCCCTAGACAACTCTCAGCCAGAGAAGCCAAGTTCTCTTGACCCTTGTGAGGAAGGCTGATAGACTGACAGCTAGATATCAATATTTACATTCTGTTATCACATCTGTTGAGGAACTCCAGGCCTAAGTAACTACACTGAATTATTCCAGTTCTATCTTTCTAAGGCTGCGTTTTGAAAACATATACTTACTTTGTGTGAAAACACAGGTTTTGTCAAGAACAAAAAATTTTCCTTCTAAACCATCACAAAAACTTCTCCAAGAGTGAAACTTTCTCTAACGCCAATGGGACTTAGTCTATTTTAAGTGCAAACTGAGTGACATGACTTGTTATAGTCCAACATTAAAACAACCTGCCATCGGCAAGACACATCTCTAACACTTTGGTAAACAAGGAAAACAGACTTGAAGTGACCACTGACACGAGTCAGCTGTGAGCAACAGCAAAGAATGAGAGAAGGCTCAAGGGAGCTGTTCTGGTTACTTATATTTTATTAAAAAGGAAGCAGCAAGGGAAACTTTTAGGAAGGTTAGTCGATCACCTCTGTGGGAAGAGTATTCTGGATACCTTCCACAAATCATGGAAAGATCAACAAAATCATATTGTCACTGAAAAAAAAAAACCCATCAAAACAACCTTTAAGATAATATCCTTGACTAGACAGTGCCAGCAATATGCCAGGTAGTTTAAACAATCTGTCCTCTAGAATCAGACCATTTTTCTTCTTTACCTTCCTTTTCTTCTTCCACTTAAATCTTTCTAAGACACGTACAGCTGAACAGTACAGATATATTTACAGTAATCTTGTTTTGTGCATTGTCCATGTTGATTTACAAGGGGCCGGCCAATGCTTGTAGCAGGCAGTAAGACTGACTATCTTTTGCAAACCATTAAACATCCACAGGTCAGTTTCGCAAAATGCGAAGATGAAAGGACTTTGATCTTTGAGTCTGGCCTTTTAATTAATTTCTCCTTTCCACTCATGGTGTTGTTCCAAGTGACCTCATAGTCGCTCTTCTTTAACACCACATTCAGGGCTCCCACAATTGCCACTAAGATCTGAATCAACAAGGGAATGCAGCTATTCATGGGCCTGTATCCACAAAAGAGGGTGGGGGACAAAGTTCTTAATGTTTCGTTTGCTAGAATAAAGTAAAATAGCTTCTTGAATACCAAAGCTGAATGTAGGAGAAGGCTCATCATTTCTAGGTATAAATTAAAGATTTTTCCTTTACCTGCAACTGGATTGCTGAACACAGTTTGATGGTAACTCTTGCCATATTTCAAGTTATGTAGCTGTGCACTATATTCTGCTTCTGGAACCTGGTGTGTCATAGATATTCTCGGTTGTTATTTCTCTAGTTTGTTTTTGTTTTTCACAGTTTAGCATTGTAAATTCTCTATCTGGTGAGGGTTGTATGGGAAATATTTCTAAAAGATCTGATTCTCTTATCTCCTTTGCTGCCAGGGGCAGACTTGTGGCCTGGCCGAGGCCAGCTGAGCCATGCCAGCCATGAATTAACTGCAGGAATATAAGACTTTACAGCAGCCCATTTAGCACTAGGGGCAGCTGCCTGGAGAGACAGTGTTGTCACGGGGCAATGAGGACACCATGGCTTACTGTAGAGACACCCTGTGCTTAGCAAACTGGGTCCTGCTATTTCCTATCACCCCCTGGTTCCTGCCTATTTCCCAAAGCTAGTGGTTCAGCATCCCCAGCAATATATAAACTCTTCAGTAACATTTCAACACTTTAAAAAATCCTCCAGAGTCACTTTCTATTACTCCTCACAAACCAAGGAAATGAGAGAGAACTCTCCATAAGACAATGGGTTCAAGCCCATCATCTCTCTAGAAAACGTTTTAGCATAAACACTTAGTGGGGTCTCAAAGCCCTACTTCAGCCCAGGTCTAGTTTATCACCAAATGTGGTGCTCCTACCTTCAAAAGCAGTTTGCTTCTTACCTCAATTCTTTTTTGATGATAGACCAAACCAGAAATAACTCCATTCAAATGAAACAATATGAAACTAAACATAAATGTTCATAGTTAATTCTGACTTCACATACCTGAAGGATAACTGCAGGCTTCTATTTTCTCAATAGCTAATTTTAATTACAAAGCTTTTTTGAAGCAGTATTTTAGTAACTTTATATCTATTGAAAAAATGTAATCACAACAAGAAGCTGAAAACCAGGGGATAGTTTGCTGCTGGGCTCATGTACTTAGTAAGCGGAAGAGCAAGAGGCTGAGAAAGGTCTGGTTTTGGCTCCCTATCTACCATACATGGATTTTGCACTGAATTCGTCAAGTGTGAGGGCTGTTGGTCACCACTAGGCAGGGAAGCTACTCTCAGCAGGGATTGCTGTAGAAATGAACAAGGGTTTGCTTTTTTTTGGTTTCTAAGCTCAAGTCTCTTGAAGCATGACTGATGTCCAGTAGTGTTTTTCTCTAGTTCTCAACATAATTCTTCAAATGAGAAATTTGTGAAGGGAACAACTTTATCCTCTTGGATTGGTTTCTGGGAGCTCCTGGGATGTTTCCCAAGAGCTCACACCCATGTCCAGGGAGCCATCACCTGACTTATCACTTCTCCCTTCTCTTGGATCTCGCCTCTTGGGCTGATCCTCTCCCCTGCCAGTTTTGCTGGCAGAAGTTGCTGCTGCTTGTTTGGCCCTCGCTATGTTGCCTGGGGTAGTCTCAAATCTGTGGACTTAAACGATTCTTAGACTCAACCTCCCAAGGCTGGGATTAAAGGCGTGTGCCACCATGTGGCACCATTTAGTGCCAGCTAAAATGTGCAATTAATTCTTTCAGAAATGAAGTGGAATCCTTTCCGGTCCAAGGAATTCAAATTTGAAAAATTTCTCTTGTCCCTCTGGATGTCATTGGATTTTGAAGAGTCAATACATTTGTTCAGAATCTGTTTTTGAAGTTTGTGAATGAGTATCAATGATCTCACAAAGGAAAGCAGAGTGGACACTACATTATTATTTGTATCTGCTTTGGGGGTCATAGGTTTAAACCTTTACATACGTACATTTTCATACCCTGCCCACTACCACCAGTATCTTCCACCCCAATAATTCTCCACATGTTCCTCTGGGCCCCTCTCCTCCCTCACACTCACTGCACTATCCTCCTCCTCTGGTTGCCTGTTTCATAGTCAGTGTTAAGAGTTTATTACTGGTTTAGCTTTGACTCATACTTTGTGATGTTTCCCTATATTCCACAAATAAGTGAGACCATCAAGTGCTTGTGCGATTTATTCTGCTTCGTATTATCTACTCCAATTTCTTCTCAACTCTTATTTTTGACTTATCTTCCCAGTTCACTAGGGCCATATCTGCTTAGTGCCTACTGAAGTAATTTTCTGGAATTTTCTTTTAGATTCTGCAATAAATCATTGTCAAATATTTCTTTGATTCTTCCAAATGAACTTTACTTTTCCTTTAATTTCTTATTCTAGAAGATATGCTTGAAAACTCCATACTGCTACTTAGTAGCTAATGGTAAGTGCTATGTTATTTTTTTCTAAATTTAATTTTTCTTGTCTGTAAAGAGCACAATAAGAACCCCTATACCACCAGAATCTAGAGAGATTGGCACAGTGCCTAGCACTGGGTAGCAGTCCACATGGTTTAGCTTTGATAAGTATATTTAAGGTATGCTTTTCGTATTCCTCCTCATTCTCGGCAAGTACTTGGACAAGGCTCATGCATTGCCCTTTGTCCTATATGATGGTTGAATTCTCTTTGCTGATCTGCACTGAGTAAGAAGGCAGACTAGCAAGTCTGGCATTCTCTTATCTCAAGACCCTAACAGGTTTTCACACCGCACACCTGTAACATGTTGACTTACCATCTTCTGTCATGTTGTTTGGTTCACTTCTCCTTTGAACCAAAGTTGTACATCAAAAGTGAAGATCCATTGGATATTACAAGGGTATTCCATCACATCCTATTACATATTACTCATAGAGAATGTATTCCTAAATACAATACCCACAAGTGTAAGCCTATCCCAAAAGAATATAAGCTCATGGTGGTGGTAAATTCAATAAACAGTGGTAACATTGCAGATGTAAAAGTTCCTACCTAACTCAGATATATTTGAATCAGCAAGTCCTCAAGCAAAAAGTCACTATATTTAACTGTAATACTCTCTGTGGGGGCACACAGTCCTTGCATATGTCAATTCTTGTATTGGTTCTTTTAGTCTTGATTGAGCCATTGAGGAGCTCAAAACCTGGAACATTTTGCCCATTAAGCTTGGATGTACATGTGAAAGTGGGTAAAAAAGAGACTTTCTGTCTTTATTTAACTGGTTTACCCCTATTTGCCTGCTTCTCTCTCCAAAGCAGGCTACAAGCAGTTCCTTTACAATTACCTTTAACCTTAACTGGATATACTTATCTGCCTGCTACTCTCTACAAAGCAGGCTACACACTCTTCATTAGCATTTTCACTGATCACCTTTACCATTGATATGCAAAAGCCAGTCAACTGCTCTCTGCTTTCAGCTCCAAAAACTGCAGAAAAAAAAAACTTTAATACACAGTTTAAACTTTCCACTCGTGGGTCCTTACCACCATCCCCAGCCTTCTCAACCAAAATACCAAGCCAATGCAAGACAATCAGTGCAGTGCAGACTAATTTATTTTTAACAAAGTGATTTCTAATTATCCTATTAACTACAAAAGAAACATGTAAGACTCAGAATACTTTAACATTGTCCAAACCCTTTCTCAGTATTGTCCAAAGTCCTTTCCCA